>JANRGW010018323.1:0-17578 GCA_024733675.1 Psilopsiagon aymara | reverse complement strand
CCCTGCCCATGGCAGGGGGGTTGGAACTAGATGATCTTAAGGTCCTTTCCAACCCTAACTATTCTATGATTCTACAAACAATTGTGCAGGATCAGACCAAAAGTCTGCCTAGCCTTGTATCCTGTATCCAACAATGGGAAATATATTCCTAGAAAATAATACTCAAAAGGGTCATTCAAACAGCTATACTTCCTGGTATAGTCTTCTGTTCATCAGCAATTCAGCTCATGGCCTTCCTGAGCCAGAAGTGATGTCTCCAATCTAGACTTCATGATATTTTTATTTATTCCTGCTATGTATGACTGGCTTTTGCCTTTCATCCACAGACTGTTTTTGTTTAGGAGGTTCCTGTAATCTCCACCAGAAACAAAAGATACAGGCTTCATGAAGGGAAAACAGCCTCAGGATGAAAGGTTAAGCAATACTCTTCTCACGCCTGATCATTACTCTATGGGATCATACAGCAAAGGAAGTTCTTATGTTAGAGAAAGATTTAGTCTTTATCAGTCTGACTTTCTTACCTAATGGATTGGCACCACGAAATACTGCTTTTAAATCCTGTTGAGGCATATGTGGAAGCGATTCAATGTATTTTCTTGCCTAGGAACAGATCGATACACAAGCCACATGCAGAGAAGTTAGATTTTGCTCAGCAGTAACCATATCAACTCTAAAATAACGAATGTAATTTTTAAGATGTTTCTTATATGGGAATCCTTGTTTACGTAAAACCATAACTCATGACACAATAAGCAAGAGAGTTTCAAACAGGTATCTTTCACACTGTGTGCGTGAATATTTGTGTTAGCACTTATGTTTTCACCTGCCCTTACTGGCTTACTGCAATATAACCTCAGGGAACATATAATGTTCCATGTAAGGTTCATCCAGAAACTGCAACCTAACTCATCTTTCAGTTACCCTCAGCAGAGTGATATAATCCAATTTGCACCCTTCCCTTTTCTCTCTCCTCTGTCAAACAGCAGCTTCACTAATCAAAGCACAAATCCTGATACTCCCAGGACACAGATCTTCAGATGTTTAACAGAATTTGCAGTATCCTTTGTCACTGTGTTTGTGAAAGGCTCATCCAAACTCAGCTAGGAAAAGCCTACCCACATATCAGACCCACAAATTTCAGTGTGGAGCCTGACATTACACAAGCCGTAAATCTCTGGGCTGAGGTAGATAGGTCAGTGAGACAAAAGGTTAAATGCTGGGATAAGACAGAACATGGAATTCTGAAACGGAACAGTTAAAGAAGAGGCAAATGGCTGTCCCCAAACCTGTAAAAATCCCAGCTGGTCTTTGAACAAAACTTCATCTTTAAAAAAAACCCCAGTGAAATGCAATCACCATTTAAACCCACATTAACATGAAAAACTGACAAAACATCTCAGTAACTTGTGCTAAAAACATCCCATGAGGTTGATCTTCTAGTTTTCAATTCTTTAATCCTCTACTATAATGGAAAATAGGCTTGGCATTTCAGAAAACCTCCGACCTTGCTGTTAGAAGAATGGAAAAAATTGTCCGGGATGGCAAGCTGCATTAAGAAATACCCAAAGAATAACACTAAAGTTCGTGCTAAAGAACTAGAACAAAGGAACAGAATACACTCCCTTGCAAGAGGCAAGTACCTCCAAGCAAGGTATATATCTTCTTTGACACCGCTCCTCTAAACAGGCAGCAGCAGCCCAGAGGTGACCTAGCAGGACTACCATTCATTAACTTGGTTTCTGTGTTCTCTCCATACTCTAAAGGTATAAATTAGCCCAGTAAAACAGCTTTGGGATTCCTGTAGCTCACCAAAAGCAGATACTATTTCCAGCAAATATTTAAGCTGCTTAACCTCAACAGAAAAACTCAGGAACTGACTAGTGGTGGGTAAATCACACAGTTGTATGCATCACTCTGAACACGCTACTGCAAAAAACACGGGAGCTTCTCCTGCTCTGGCTATTCCCAGGGGCTGCCTACCCACAGACTCTGCGCTTATGCGTTGACCTGCACTGGTGAGGTTTTCTTATGCTTGGACTTTCCAGACACAGTGCTGTTCTGGCTCTCCTGCTGGTCCCGATTACTTAATCCATCAGTGCATTCATTAGCAAATTCAAAGGAAACCCACCAATATACACACAAGCTGAAAAATAGTCATTGGTATTAGTCTGAGGTGCATGCAGAAAGGTTTAAGAAAACAGCTTCAGGCAAGAAGGTATCCATGTATCTGAATTTTTACACTGTGCCCATCACCTGCCTTTATCAATCAATACCACATCTCATTCCTCAGCTGGATATCCACAGTTATTGCTTAAGTAAATTCTGTAAGTGTAGCTTTAGCAGAGAGTCAAAGTGGAAAATGTTAATTTACCAGACTACTAATTCAAAGAAGTCATATGGAGTTAAAAATCACACCGTCAACTATGGATGTTATCATGAAAGTGGACCTCACACGAGATTCAGAGAAATGAATAAATACACATCAAATTAGGGATTCAGATCAATGAGCTCATGAAGAACATACATGTTATTTGATTCCAATATCTCTATTTAGATCCCTTACAGCAATAGAAAGCATAAAAGTTACAGAGACATCAGAGTAAATAACAATATAATGCTCAGAGCTGAGAATAAATTTGACTATTTTTTTATTACAAGTTCAGCAGCAAACTAAAGGTTCACCAGGACCAATTGCAAAACTCCTTTCAAACGCTGAGCACATGAGAACAAGTATCAAAAGTAATCCAGTTAAGAGTAGAGGCATTTGGATACCGCTAAAAAGAATGTTTTTTTCTTAATTGTGGCATTCTAGCAGCAGTAGGGATAATTTTAGTGTTTGCTCATTTCCAAATCAGAGGATTTGTGTAACACCATCAGTGATACATGGTTCCAATTAGAGAAAAGAATGCTAGAAAGCCAGATAACTGAACTCACATGTTCTGATGAGATCTTCTTCAGAAGTTCAGAACTGGGTGTGCCCACAATTTCCATTATTCTCTTTAGTTGATCAATGTCTGCAGTATTTCAGGGAAATAAACAGCACATGGGTCCCTCTGGATTTAAACAATTAATGAGCTTTCATGCAGACAGTTGTTTAGAACTATTCAGTGAGACAACTGCATCTAGTCCATGGAAGGATACCAACTAGTACCTGCTTAAGCCTAGTCACGGAGTATCAAATTCTTTACTGCATTATATAAATCCTTCACATGTACCTGTACATGAGAAAGGTACGGGCAAGATACTGCCTTCCTGTCCTAGTTCCCACTTTAATATATTCTTAAGCTTAATTTTAATAGCACATGTATGTTTCAGATACCTACTCTGAAGAACAGACTAATACAATACAGTATGTAGGGCTAGGTTACTAACCTGAGGGCTGGCAAGTGGGAAGTTTTCATCTGGTAGCTTTAAAAAATCTGTTTCATATTAGTCTCAAGATTAAAACTTTGAAAATAAGCATTTTTCATTGCCCTATATGACCTGCAAAATGCATTACACTTTCACTAGAGACTCAAGGATATTTTACGGCTTTATTGAAATGGATGTAATCATGTAATTGTAGACAATATTTTAAAACAGCAAACATAAAATAATCTTATTTCTAGAAAACTAAATGCATGGATTTTTCCAAATACCACACATTGTGTAATCAGTCTGAAGCACAGTCATCCAGATGATGAACATCTGGACAATGCCTGTGGTGACAATACAGCCCAGTGATGCTGAGCACAGTAGAAAGGCAACTGGGGAGACCTGGTCTCTCAGCTCTCTTAACAGTTTTCCAGACAATGCTGACGTCATGTTGTTTTGTGCCTGGCAATGGCTTAGTTTTAAAAGAAGTACTTGCTTTTTGAGGGGTTTCAGGGTACTGAGAAACTACATTAGCTGATCAAAAAATACTGCCTTTACTCAGCTGCATTTTTAAGGTTATGTTATTTCAGTAAGATATGCATAAGGAAGAAATCTGCTCTGTTGTAACTAGGTTATTATTTAAATACAAATACACAACAAAGAATAAATGTAGGTCGTTGTTTAGAACATCTGTTACTGTGAGGTTTTTTTCCTACCTGTGGGTCTCATATTCAGCCGTCCCATACTTTAAACTGAAAGATTAGCGAAAATAGTTTACCGTTTCAGTTTTTAGCTCAAAAACATTTCCACAGAAACACAGAAGTCATTAGAAAAACCCCAAAGAATTAGAGAGTATTGTTATAGCTGCATTTGAAGTTTTATTGTTAAGGATACAATCATTTCCTGGAAATAGGGCTTTCCCTTTCAATAGCTCTGCCATGATGCATCCAACTGACCAGATATCAACTGCCAAAAAAATGAGAGAGAAATGCGTATCATGAATTGAAGAGATTCTTAAACAGAGCTGCCTCTTGGTTTAAAACTATCACTATATCCAGCTGGGGCAAAATGTACATCTTCACAGTTTACCTGTCTGATTGTAGTGCATCCAATTTAACATAATTTCTGGAGCTCTGTACCATCTTGTTGCAACGTATCCAGTCATTTCATCATCAGTTTGTCGAGCTAAACCAAAGTCTAAAATCTACAGGATGAAAATAAAGTAAAATGAACAATGATTTTTAAAATCCTTTCTCACTTTCGTTATAGGCACTGACTTCCCCTGTTACTCATTCCTAAGTTTATCCATGGTCCCTCGCTATCAGTGAAGTAAACCAGCAGCACTCTGCAGATGAGCTCATCTGCTCTCTCTGGGGCAACCCTTGCAGCCTACGGGTCTGCATAAAGTTGCTTCCACTGCAATGAGCCTGGCCCTTTGTCCTCTAAGGCAAACTTCACATTTTGCATCAAATTCAATTTTTCACTGACATTTATTTGCTAAAAATCAGCACTGCTGCTATAAAAAATGAAGCACTAACAATGGGAATGCCTGTGTAAAATGGCAAGTGCCGCTGGTCATTTAAACATTTAAAGACCACTTGAGCTGATCACAAATTTGCAGAATTTCTGCCGTTTCCCTCTCATGTCTAAGCATTTACCCAAATAACACATCATTCCAGTGCTGCTAGGAAAGAAACATACAACCTGTGCAACAAGGTAGATTTAAATCACATACCATCTGCTTTCAGCAGAACTCCCCCACTGAAACAACAAAGGAGCTCTGTTTGGGTACACATATTACTCACAGGGTTGGTAGCAAAATGTTTCTCCCCATATGCTCTCCTTTGCTAAATTTATATTGATGGGAAGTTATTTCAATTAAATTTTTCCTGCTCATTTCTTTGCTTTCTGCTTTTTATTAGTCTGTGTCCCACTAATTATGAAGCTAAAAGGTACCCATAACACTAAGACAGACTGTTTGAAAGGGTACCATATGAGCCTCTGTGCTGTTAAGTCAGCCATCTAAGCTAGATAGCATCTCTTCAAATAGAAATGTGAATGAAGATCAGTGGCAATCACCAGTGATGAGATAAGCTGATGGCTAATCCTTTTCATTGAGAGTAAGAAAACTTTAAGACTATCACTCAAAATTCCTCAGTTATAATGCAATTTAAAGATATAAAAAGCCTGAAGAAAAATAAGTAACACATGAACATCTTTACTTCTAATATACTTTAAAAGCACTATATATTTCTTAAGAAAGGAAAAATAAAAGCACAAGGCAAACAAGGCATGAAAATTGAACACTACTACCCTTATTTTTATATGGGTTTCAGTAACATTTTTCTATAATAGCTATCATAACTGATCCCTTCTATCAACTGTGTACACACACATTTTCCTTCTTCTTGCTTCTATTTCCTTTTTGTTTGTACACTAGTTTTTTCTATTAGAAAGTAATTTGGTATAAGAGGAAGTAAAGCTATAAATACAAATAAGGCAAAGAGCAGTGCAACAAATGCTAGGCAAGGAGGTGCATGGGTACCATAATAATAGAAAGTAACCCCCAAAAGATTAAAAGTCTCCTTTACTTACAGTAAGAAAATACAGCACACATTTTAAGAGTGCATGATCACACCCAGATGACCCATAAAATTTCACAAATGCCGAACATACATGCATGAAGACATTAAAGGGATAATCATGAAACTTGCTGAGCATCTGCATATGCTGCTAAACCAAACAGGAACTATAATTTGTCACCACAGATTCAGATTACTGTGAGGACCAAACTGTACTGCTCTTAATTCACTATTGTGTTTTTTTGCTGATCTTGTAGTATTTAGAATCTTTTTATGTATTCCAAATACTCCCTCACAGCTGGAATAAAGTGATTACATCATAGTCTCAGTTATACGGATAAAGATGTTTCTGGCTGTCATGGAGAAATGCTAAACTTCTCATTCTTAGGCTTAAAGGATTAGAAAGCTAATGACATCTTTTCATTCTCCAGAGTCCCATCCTTATTATGCAATGCCATATAACGCAGCTACACAAAGAAATGTATTCATATACACGTGTACATTAAAACAGCATTTGAGAAGTGTGGATTACAGGGGTTTTTTTGGTTGAGTTTTTGCCAGTAACTGGTAACATAACTGGTAATACTGGTATCTGTTTCCATATTGTTATTTAATTTAGCTTGTATATACTATAAATATAAAAATGAAAGTTGTTACAAGGCATCATCTAAGCACCACAGATGCAGATACGTATTATAGGTCAAACTTCCAAATATACTCAGTATATACTCATGGGCCAAATTATCAGCCTATGTACCATCTGCGAGGAACTAGGGATTAAGATACTTGTGTTCATACTAAATTAACATTTGGGAGGAAATACGTGCTCATGGAAGTGGATTTTCTATGCCAAGAGAGCAAGA
This sequence comes from Psilopsiagon aymara, assembly GCA_024733675.1. NCBI lineage: Eukaryota > Metazoa > Chordata > Aves > Psittaciformes > Psittacidae > Psilopsiagon > Psilopsiagon aymara. The sequence continues at coordinate 10,779 of JANRGW010018323.1, read as the reverse complement.
ATAGCAAACAGTTGAAATTAATGCAATCAGAAATAAACCCAGTAGCTAATGTTTTCTCAGAAACTCTCATATTGAGAGGTTTTACAACATTCTTCATTACAACGTGATACCTACCCTCAACTCACAGTCTTCATTTACAGCTAGGTTACTGGGCTTCAGGTCCTGTAGCACAGCAGAAGGAGTTAGTAAAGTGCGATTTTAACCCTTTAAAGTATATTATAACTATGTCTTAGTAACATGTTTGATGCACAGAGGGACACACTCCATTCATTCTTATTGCAATGAGTGAACTCACCCGGTGGATGATTCCAGCTGAGTGAATATACTGTGAAACAAAGGGAATAAAAAGGTAAGATTTGAAGTAAGAGGTGAAGAAAAGTGTAAGTCACTTTTCCTATCTTTTCACTTTTGACGCAGATTGTTTTAGATATAAAGAAGACTCATGCTACTACATTTTCAGATCAAATGGCGTATGATGAACTTCAAAACCTCCTAGCTTTGTCTTATGCAGAGCTGGACATTTCAAGAAAGGTAACCACAAAGACTAGATTCTACCATAAGAGACAGAACTTGCAGTCATTCTTCTTTTGAAAGTTTCACCCCAATTTGGAATTTGCTCCGGTCTTATCTGGATGTCCATGTTGATCAGGTAGCAACTCAGTGAAGTCAGCAGCTGGGGAGCAGTATGGCTGACTTCTAAGTGACATTAAGTCACCTTAATACTTACTGTGAATGCTTATGCGGGTGACGCTTGCGCCCTGCCACAGGTTAGTGACCAAAATACCCAGCTAAGCCACAGCATTACTTCAGGTCCACTTTAAAAGCAGGGACCCAAAGCAGTATTTCAGTGGCTATTCTGGTGTCCTCAACATAAAAAGGACATGCAACTGTTGGAACAAGTCTAGAGGAGGGCCACGAGGATGACCAGGGGACTCCAGCACCTCAAGTAAGAAGATAGGATGAGAAAGTTGGGACTGTTCAGCCTGGAGAAGAGAAGGCTGCATGGAGAATTCATAGCCTTCCAGTATCTGAAGGGAGCCTATAGGGATGCTGGGGAGGGACCCTTCATTAGGGTCTCTAATGATAGGACAATGGGTAAGGGGTTAAAACTTCAACAGGGGAAGTTTAGATTGGATATAAGGAGGGAGTTCATTATTGTTAGGGTGGTGAGGCACTGGAATGGGTTGCCCAGGGAAGTTGTGAATGCTCCATCGCTGGTGGTGTTCAAGGCCAGGTTGGACAAAGCCTTGGGTGACATGGTTTAGTGGGAGGTGTCCCTGCTCATGGCAGGGGGGTTGGGACTAGATGATCTTAAGGTCCTTTCCAACTCTAACTATTCTATGATTCTATTTAGTGCCTCTGCTATTCTACCTAAAACATTAAAACTTTCAGATTGAGAAAAGCTTACTCTCTAATTGCCTATCATTTACTTGTTTGGATTAACAGCAAATTTATCTACAACCTTACTGATCAGGGTCATCAAGATCTTGAAAGCCTTCTTTTCTGTTCTCTTGAGTGAATTCACCTTTATTTAGGAGCAGAGGTATCTACTTGGAAAACCCAAAGAAAACACCGGGGCATTCTTCTTGTTCCAGACCTCTGCACTGTTTATCAGAAAATCAGGGCCATCCCTGAGCAGTCCTCACAACCGCTGAGAGCAGCTGAATGAAGAGGAAACCAAACCACTGCTTGCAACAGAAGGAGCTGTCTCCCTGCTCTGTTGAGGCAATGACAACAGCTCCTCTCAGCGCCCCAAGCAGTCCTCCACCAGGCAGTCAGGAGCCTCCCAACCTATGCAGCTCTACACTAACCCTTCATCTGCTCAGACAGTTTCTGCAGGGCATGAAGCCCATGCTCCATACTGCTGAACACACCTACGAGCAAGTCCAAAGCTTATTCAGCTATGCAAATACACATTGTAACGACTACAGCATAGCTGTGAGAAGTTATATATGTTCAAATATTCTTTGACTAATGAGACATGAGAATTTCAATTCCAGAAGAGGTGAACCACCATCAACCTCCCCCATTGGAAACAGAGACAGAAATTAACATCCACTTTGGAGCACAGCTCTTACTATTATTTAGCTCTGACACAACATAGTCTTATATTCAAAATTGCAAAGCTGGATAATTAACTCCAGAATCCATCTTCCTAATTAAGCTATTAACTTAAGTAAATGAGACAAAGCAATTAAGGGCTCAGTTCTGCAATTTTTTTTCACTAATATCTGCACTTCAACTGACAGAACCTTCATGCATGAATAAGAATTACTGTCTCAGGCACAAGGTGACTTGCTGAAAATCATGTAATAAGTATATTTCAGAGCCAGTATTTGCCATGGCTTGTTTTCAAACATGCAGTTATTTTCCATGTCTAAAATATCACTTACTGTTAAGTTAGCTACTAAAGCAGCTGACCCCTCTCTTTTTTTGTTTATTCCTGTGAAAATCAACACTGGTCCAAGGAAACGCTTATCACCCTGTAATGGAAAACATGTTCTACATCTTCTGTTCCTTATAGACATTTACATATTTAATGTCAGAAAAAAATTCTTTTGGAAGAAAATTTTGCAACAGTTTCATTGCCAATTGCCTTTGTTACATGACTGTATACATTTTAACTGATACGATTAAAAGAAACAATGAACTTATGAGCCAGGTAAATCCTAGGTGACTGTGTGTAACACTGTACATTGCTAGGATACACTTCTCCTTCCAGAAATTTCCCAAAGAACACAGCTAACTTGGTTATCTATTCATCCATGTGATGCTCCCTACCAAAATCAGAGCTGTAGTTTTTCAAACTGCCTCATGTCTTTCAAAGCACAAATGTGAATTACTTGCCATATTGCTCTTTACCAAGCTCACATTCTTCAGAAGCTTTTTCATTACCTTCTTGTGACAGGTGAAGTGTCTAAAACACACACTGTGTGCTACAGAATCGTTCACTTGAGACACTATATAGCAAAGAATTCTCTCCAATAATAATTAAATAGACAAATCTAAAGTTAATATTCCAGTGGAGTATTCACATGTATTGTGCACATAAATATTGGCAGCCTTGGGGTTTATTTCTGGTTAGAAAAATGATCTGATAATTTCTGCAATGATTGCTGTTATCAGCAACTCTTAATACATAAATAGCAAGTGTTTAAGTACTGTTACTGTAATGAACCAGTCATTACTTCAGCATTTTGGTTGCCAGCTCTAAAACTCTTGCATACAGCCAGTTACCTTAAGACCTCGAAGTAACTGATAGATGAGAAACTGTATATGGTCATCTGTTAACTTCTGGCACTTCACAATGTTATTCAGGTCAGCACCCATTAAATTTGTCACAAGATACCTGTGAAAATAAACAGCAGAAGAAACACACCTCATTTACAAACAGCAGAATCTATATCTTTCTTAAAGCAGCACATCTAGAGTAACTACATACACCTATGTAGGTTCCTTTTCCATGTTCTACCAACACACCACACAGTTTATGCCATTTAAGTCTGCTAAGACCTTTAATAATGGAACCATAGCTATGAGATTTAATACAATGAAAAAGAAAAATCATTACAGTACATTAAAAGCCTGTATCTGTGTTTTCGCTGTGACACACCACAACAGTCCAGTGAGGGGAGAATGCATCATCTTTTGAGATGAATAGAAAGCCTCACTCAACATCAAACTGGAGCCTGAGACACTAAAACTACAGCACCTGCAAGGCCCTGGAATATCTCATGATGAGGAGTAACATATAATTGGTTGAAATAAAGAGTGGCTTTTGTAACTTCCCTCTCAAGCCCTACTTTAAGCTTTATTTTTTGACAAATTTTGCAGAAATGTTGACTCTTTTCCAAAAGCAGTGCTAGGATACAAGTATGCATCTCTCGTTTCCATTTGTGCATTTTTGCCCCAGAGTCAAAAGTGTCTGGCACTAATTTCCATGGAAACAAAAAAATATTAGTTACTATTTTTTTGGCTAACTTATTTACATAAGTGCTTATAAAGGATGCAAACCAAGAGGAACTCAGCATAAATTGTATGTGTAACACGAAAATACACCTAGCCCTAGGTCAGTCAGAAATCTAGCCTAAATTTACCTTGCCTCAGTTAGCCAACAGATACTTTCCTGCATTCCTGAACTATCCAATCTAGCTGTCAAAAAATAATCTACAGCTAACACACAATTGAACTGAAAAAGTTTTAAGTTTACTGGCATTCATGCGGCATCAAACCAGCTATCATATACCTATAACCTTATTAACTATCATTCAAGAAAGTACAAAAATGCGTCCCATCCTCATGCCTCCTCTTCTGTGGAAAAGTTGCAAGTGGATTTATTGGGGTTCTTCTCCCAAAGCCATCTGTGGCTGCAAGTCTACTAGAATAGTACACGCTTCTTTTAAACACCAGAGTGGTACTTACTAGCTAGCCAGAATGACTTTACAATTTTACTCACACTTCGTTAAAATTTTCTATTGATGTTGCAGGTGTAAAAACATCCAGCAATCCTATAACCTGAACGAGAGAGAACCAACAGTTTATTTTTAGACATCTGTAAAGCAACATAGAATGAGTAATGAGAGTGGTTGGTATTTGGGAGATGAAACTGGCAAAAATATGACATTCTGTCATCTTGAAAACTTAGGACAACTCGTATAATAGGTGGTCTGTACAAGTATAGCCTCAGCTATCTCCATGACCAACAGAAAATTATATTAATTAGTAAAAGTAATTACAAGACTTTAGACAGTCAGAAATAAAGGCAGGAAAATACCTCATTACAAAAAGCTGACACATAGTTTATACACTTGTATATTTAAAATTATGCACAGTTTCATGGGGTTTCTCATTCTGTTGTTATTTAGCTTTTTTAGCATCCTTTCTTCAGGATACTTTTCAACCCACTTTATTTTATTCAGGCTTTATTTCATCAAGTTACTTTCAAGGAGATGGATACTTCCATAGAAATCAATTGTTTGCCACATAAACTTAGAGCAGTATTGAATTATTTGGGGCCTGAAGTTCTACTATTGCTCATCAATATATTACACTGCTGTTAATTTCAATGACCGTATCTGCCCTTAATTTCTCAAGAGGATCCAAAATCAGCAAAAGCAGGCTCGAGTTATTTTTTTCCTGGATTGATATTTCAGGAACATCCAGCACCAGCAAGCAGAATATTACTTTATTTAGAGAAGTTGGGATCACTTGTTTTGGGTTTTATCAGCTGCATCTTCAAGATGAATTTAGATATATCTTACATAAAAAGGCAGCCTCTTACTGAAAGTCCAGTGACTTCACATAAGATGGCTTAAGGTATCTTGCATAGCTAGAGAATTGCATACACTTTTTAATAAAGATTGTACCCAACTGAAATTAATTAAGCCTATATTGCGAAATTTTGTCATGAAAATCCAAAGTTAAAGAAGTCACTCTCCACTTACGTTCTCATGCCTCATGTGCTTAAGCAACCTAAGCTCCCTGTAGGTCCTCCGCGCGTGAATGAGCGATTGAAAAGGTCTTGAAAGCTTTTTTACTGCCACCTTCTGTCTTGTTTTGGTATCATAAGCTGAGCTAGAAGACGAAAAGAGAAAGTCCGCGTTGATGGCATGCTCTACTTCAAAGCTCTCAGTTAGTTTCCTGAAGAAATCTGTATTCCCTCGGGTGCTCTTTTTCCTGCCTTTGCCCCGTTGCACATCCCATACAGGGACTGCCGCGGGGAGAGCTAGTCAACAGCAACTCTGAGTATTGAAAGACAGTTTCCTTGTTTTCCACCTAGCAAATTACTAACGCTTATGATAAAGTCCAGGACTTATCCCCAGGTAACCCTTCCCCATGTGGCAGTAAAAGTAACCAGATATTAGCTCCATCAGTGCAGCTTCAGCCTCAACCTCCAAGGCAAGGCTCATAGGGAATACAGGGATCAAAACTCTGAACAAATTGAAGCCTTTACTAATTAGAGGAACACTGCCATTGTGTCTAGCAATATTAATCACCTATGTGACCATTAGCTTGCTAGATGATAATGCCACAAACCTGGTATCAAATTAGGATGCAGACATAGCCATTTCCTTGAGAAATGCTGGTAACAAGAGAACAGGGGTACATCTCACACTCCAGACCACACATCCTGCTGATACACAGCATGTTCTTTACTCCATGCAGATGGGAGATGCCTTGCTGATGAGGACACTAAATACAAACACCACTGCTTGCACCAATGAGAAACCCACTGCTTTTTATGCATTAGAAAGACATGACAACCACAACAAGCCACAAATAAGTGCTGCCTGTTCTGTAGGGCAGGAATAGAAATGATCCCTGTATGTATTGCTTCATGACACTACACAGTACAAGTATAAAAGAAGAATTAGATTGCTAACCATCTCTTATGAAGAAAAAAAAGTCTTTAACTTGTTACTCTTATCCATTAAGTTAAAATTGTGTTTAATTCAAATAGCTCAAAATTCTCTGTTTAAAGTATGGATAACATTATCTGCGCTTGCTAAAGAGTATTAACAAACTGAAAACCTTCAAACACGTTACAGAACTTTTTTTGGACTTACAAACACAAAAAAATAGGTAACAAAAATGCATAGCATAGGATGACAACAGTCAGTGGTCACACTGAAAGCTATTAGCTCTTTAAGAACAGTGTTTTAGACACTCCTGCAAACTGTGGAAGCAGACACCTGCTAGAGGCAGAAACCACTGATTGTGCCTGGAGTAGCTCCCAAATTAATATACTGAGCCCATGATTAGATTTAAGTATGTGGACTCCTACACATATTTGGTGCTCTGCTAAACTCAAGAAGAGCCAAGTGAAGACCAAAGCCTCTTTATTTGTAAGCACTTGGAGGATGAGGTGATATTTTTAATAAAAATATCTAAGGATACAAGCAACAAATGGGCAGTAAGAACAGAGTGGCATCCAAAAGATGACTGTGATCCAGTTATCCTAGAATTCATCAAACCAATCCAGGGAAAAATCCAGCAACATTTTTATTAGATAAAAAAAACAAGTAAGATCAAATAGATTCGATCAACAGCTTTCTTGAAGGCACCATGGAAGGAGTGAGTCACTCATGAGATAAATGAAATAGGTAAGCAGATTACTTAGCTACTTTCTTGCAAGCATCACAGAAGCAGATCTTCAGGGAAGTTTTAAAGGTGCACAGGGTTGTGGTTTTGCTGAGGATGTCAGGAAGGACATTCCCTGAGCAGAAGAAAGCAAGCATAGGAAGAAGACTGGTATCACTCTGAGGAGTAGGTGGAAGGGATATGATAGAGATACTTGCTCTGATAGGAGGGTAGGGACCCAATTATTCCAGATATGAGGACACTGTGTTGCTCAAATATGTGGAGCAGCTCAAGGAATGAACACTGTGGGAAGAACTAACAACAGAGGTATCTTAAATTCCACATGACTTGCCACAGGGGAAACATGAAAGTTGCACAAGTAAATCTAAAGAAATAAAGATGAAGCCAATACTTCGTGTTAATGTAACAGAGATTAGATATAATTGCCCTGTGCGTAATCCTGGCCAATGAAGCCACTGGAGAACTCTGCCAAGACTCACAAATATATACACCCTCTATATCCTTTCCAACTTTTTTTCCAGTAGAAAAGGAAACGTTTATTCCAGATAAATAAATAACATTGTAAAAACAGAAGGCTGAGCTTAAATCTCAGCTCTTCTGGCAATTCACAAGCCTTCTCACTCTTGCTTGTACCAGTTTGTGAAATACTGTGTACATTATACAAAGCTAGTAGGAATTAGGTTTTAAATCCCGTTATCATGATAAACATCCTTCTCTTCCCAATTCTAAGGTCAAATGTTGGTTTCAGTGGTTTAAAACCCACTAATCTTTAAGATGGATTGCTTTTAACCCTCCATATGACTCCAGGCTGCAAAGCTTTCAGATAGAACAAAGTACTATTTTTTTTAGGTACAGTAATTCTTAGGACAGCAGCTTTTTAGACCCAGAATGGAAGCACATAAGGAAGCGGGGCGGGGGGGGGGGGGGGGGAAGGAGAAAGAAAACAAATGGCAACTTGAGTCCTGGTACCTCCAATGAGAAATTACAAATTGAAGCTCTACAGGCCAGGGATTCACTTGTTTGAAATGAGTTCTCTACAGTCAAGAATCTGTAACAAATGACAATCAGAGCTAATGCCTCCAGGCTCTTTCCTTGCCTAGTTTACCATCATCATAATTCAAGTTATTAATAGTGAAACATTAAAATATATAGATTTCAAATTGTCTGAACTCTCATTTGTCAGATTCAAGAATGATTTGCATCTCTGACCTGCTACTGCCTGTGATTACATTCTGCAAGAAGCAGGCATTCCTCCCCATGAACATGTAACACCTCGTATTTTAGACTTGTTCTCCCCCTCTTGCTATGCTATCGTCATAGCTGCAGTCTAGGTTGTCCCCCAAATCCTTAATCATCCCCTGAGAAAACTGTTAGCAGGACAAGCTGTTTCCCTTTCTGTGTGACTTCCCCAAAATGCTTAGCTTCCAGACTCGTCTCTGGATAGGACATCTCTGGTCCTAGTCACAGTGAACACAGCGCCCACCTGTGCTCGGCACCTGAAAACGCTTCCTCAGGGACCTGTAACCAGCCTGACTAAAATGATTCTAAACAGCTCCCTAAGAAAACTAAAACTAGAACAAACTCATGCTGTTAACTAGTGTGATTTAATGGGGAAGAAAAGGGTGAAAGGCCCTCTCCTTCCCTTACCCTGCATGACACCCGACACACACCCTCCCCACTTCTGCATCGAGAAGGCTTCTCTACCAGTCTCTGAGTGTTTGCATCATCTCACACACAACTGCAGGCAACTTACAGCACCTTTTTCTTTCATGAGGTTCATTTCCACAGGCTTCAGCTTTGGCCAACCACCAGGAAACAGATCATCCTTCCAATGGTAAAGCTACTGTTACCTGAGTTTCTTTGAAACTAGTTATTCTGAGGGGTCTTATCTCCCATTATGATGTTATCTTACGTAGCTGGACAGAACAGTACGATGGAGATAGACTCTGATACTTGCAAAGGGGTATCATCTCTTACCTCTAGTCGATCCTTTGCTGTATTTCATTTCTTGCAGGCAGTGAAAATAAGTGACTTTTTAACTGTGCATCGGCAGTGCACATTTTTGACACCGTCATTCAACAGTATGCTCACATGCCTCAATATGGGAACACCACTTCAGTTGGACTATCATAATTTAAAAAGAAATACAATTATTTCTTCTTTCAGTTTACAAGAACTCTGGAACAATCTGAGCAATAGCTTTTTCAGATGGGATCATTCTTGACCCAGAAGCCTTTGCAGTTATAACACATTTTTTTGCTGTCTGTCCTCTTCAAGATCAAGGATAAAAAGCCATTATACTGCTTGTAAGGATGGCATCATTTTCACACAGATTAGAGACTTTTTCTTAGTGTGGTTATCAATCATTGCTTAAATTAGACCAACCTTTTCAGTGTTGCCAACTCCTATATAAAGTAATTCCATTGAAGTTTGTTGTGGTTTAAGCCCAGCCTGTAACTCAGAACCATGCAGCCACTCACCACTCCCTCCCCCCTTTCTTCCCCCCACCACTCCTGAAGAGATGGGGAGGAGAAGGGAAAGAATGTAACTCCCATGGGTTGAGATAAGAACAGTCCAGTAACTAAGGTATAACACAAACCACTGCTGCTACACCAATAATAATAATGATAAGGGAAATAACAAGGGAAGAGAACACAACCGCTCACCACCCACTGACAGATACCCAGCCCAACCAAACAGTGATCTAACCCTTCAGGTTAACTGCCCTCAGTTTATATAGTGGGCATGACATGCTGTGGTAAGGAATACCTCTTTGGTTAGCCTGGGTGAGGCGTCCTGTCTCCGCTTCCTCCCGGCTTCCCTTCCCCCCTGGCAGAGCATAAGACTCCAAAAAGTCCTTGATCTGAGTAAACATTACTGAGCAGCAGCTAAAAACATTGGTGCTATCAGTGCTGTTCCCAGGCTGAAAGTCAAAAACACAGCACTGCACCAGCTACTAAGAAGGAGAAAAATGACTGCTACTGCTGAACCCAGGACAAAGTTCCACTAGATGAAATACAAAACTCTTATATAGATGCATATTTTTCCAAGTTCTTAAGGTTTCAGAGAGAAGTTTGAACACAAGAAGCTAACACAGTCCCAGAAACTCAGGAAGCAGAGAGCACAGGAATTTAACTTCATACTAGCTTCATGACTTTTGTTGTAGCATGGATTTTTAGTAGCTGATGTTTCTGAACATGGCCATACACATGGTCATTTCCCTAGTATCCCATGGACAGTTCATCCTCTGCGGTTGCAGAGTGGTAAGTTCCTATACCTGGGTCAGAGTAATCGCAGGCACACACAGGTTGGACAGAGAAGAGATTGAGAGCAGCCCTGCAGAGAAAGACTTGGGGGTGTTGGTCGATGGAAAAATGGACAAGAGCTGGCAGTGTGTGCTTGTAGCCCAAAAAACCAACCGCATCCTGGGCTGCATCAAAAGGAGTGTGACCAGCAGGTCGGGGGAGGTGATCCTGCCCCTCTATTCTGCTCTTGTGAGACCTCACTTGGAGTATTGTGTGCAGTTCTGGTGTCCTCGACATAAAAAGGACGTGAAACTGTTGGAAGAAGTCCAGAGGAGGGCCACGAGGATGATCACGGCACTGGAGCACCTCCTGTATGAAGACAGGATGAGAAAGTTGGGTCTGTTCAGCCTGGAGAAGAGAAGGCTGCGTGGAG
>JANRGW010018321.1:0-10509 GCA_024733675.1 Psilopsiagon aymara | reverse complement strand
GCGGTGTTCAAGGCCAGGTTGGAGAGAGCCTTGGATGGCATGGTTTAGTGTGAGGTGTCCCTGCCCATGGGAGGGGGGTTGGAACTAGATGAACTTACGGTCCTTTCCAACCCTAACTGTTCTATGATTCTATGTTTCTATTATTCTTCCATTAATGAACATGACCTGCCTGTTAAACCAGAGCAGCCTGAAATTTCAATGGCAATTACCACACAAAGGTGCAAACAGAAAATATCTATAGACTAGCACAATGACTATGAAACCAAAGAAGCATGCTGAAAAGAGAATGGATTTGTGGAAGTTTCAGTTTGTTCACAGGCAATTCACTAGTGAAATATAAACAGAATGGAGAGGTGCTGTTCACTTTTATAGGCACCATTGCATAGCCCGTATGAAAACATTGGCAAACTACCTGGTCGTTATGGAAAGTGGTTCCTTAATTGGAAGGAATGATTAGTATCAAAGTGAATTTTTCTATTACCTTCAATGGTCTTTAGACTGGCCTTAAGGTAGCAGCTGTAGCAGCTAGGTAATATAACTTTTGCTGGCAAGCCTACTTTGATATAGAGGTTCAGATCTAGCCATTGTGGTAGTATGACTTGTTACAAGGAGGCGTCCAGGCTACTTTACTGCATTTCTGCTTTCTGTCTTCAGTAAACATCAGAGCATCCCAAATATTGGTATAAGATAGGCTCTGGAACTCTGATACTGACAGTAGCCTGAAATACGTGCAACACCTAGAGCTTTGCTGGAAACCAACAGCACAGTGTGCTAATGAGTGCAGAGGTGATCCCTGAACAGCTGGATAAATGAGGTGGACTGGAGTGGCTGTTGTAGCTGGGAGAGCGGCCTGGTGAGTATAAGTAGAAAAGGTTGATATATCAGTTTTTGGTTTGTTTAATGATCTGGAAAAAGCTCACTGATCTGAAAGGCAGGTGGGGATTACTGTGACTTCCATAGTTTCACTTTCCAAGGCACTGTGCATCATTTACTGGGGTAAAGATGAGCATTTTAAAAAAGATAGAGGTAATTCTCATTCAGAGATGTGAGTGATATTAGATGCTGTTTTCTGCTATTGCATTTGGATTGTGAGTGAAAAAGGTATGAAAGCTTGACAAAGACTGAAATACTCTTAGCTCATTTGTCTGCCATCTGCCGCGAGACCTGAAGTTGACTTTTGGTTCTTCAGACACTCTAGAGTATGTCTATCCAGGAAAAACATATCTGAAAACTATTCTACATTCATTTTCTAAACTGAACTTTGTTTTCTGCTGAAGTGGTCTGAAGTAAGCTTTTAGCCAGTGAGTATGTCAGACCTTAGCTTCTGAGTACAAAGTACATAATCAGAAATCCCTGAACTGAACTAACATTCCATCCTGGGGCCACTGGCAGATAAAAATGCTGAGTTTGGAATTTCCTGACTCCATATGAGCAGCAAAAAATGTTGAAGCTTAGGACTGTTAAGCTAAGGATGAACTATATGGATTAAAGAGCAAGAATGATATTGGGAAGTAGACTGGGTTTAATGATGTCTTAAAAAATCTGAAAAAAATTCTGGAGTGCTGTGCCTTCCCTGACATTATGGAGTGCTTCCAGGAGCATCCAGAAGAGCAACATGATCCCCACATGCACATGTGTCCTATACAGGTCAACATCTTGCAGGCAACAGAAATTCTGCATAAGTAGTTGCAAATACACAAACCTAGGTGAGCTCAAGCATATCCCTGTGAGAGCAGCCAGTGCCCATACTTCACGGTGTGATTTTGATTGAATGTGCATGGGCTGCAGGATGTCCTAGAAATTCCCTTCACACTGTAGTGTAGCTGTACCCCTTTGATCTGTCCTAAATTTTTATGCACCTAGTCCGTATTTTCTAACTTCAACCAAGAGTTTGGCCTTGAAAATGCACATAATCATTTTCTCAGCAGTCAAAATGAGTTCATGCATATATGCTATCCATTATTTTAAAACAGAGTGTACATGTCATATAGTAGTTGAATGACTGCGGGTGCATAGTTGAACTCTGGCTGATAAACACAGTATTTATTTTGCTATTTTCCTGCTTCCAAGTCTGTGCACTCTGGTAAAGTCCTGACCACTTCATAAAAACCCAAAGGACAGGTTTAATATTGGCAGTGGGAGGGGGTAAGCCCCTGACATTTGAAAAAAATATGTGGGCTCTTTTCAGCTAAGCCTCCAAATGAAAGCTTAATGCTAGGAAAAAGATAGGTGGGACTTAGCCACTTCTGTTACAAATGTCAAGGTTCTTGAAAGATTTGAACAACATCAGGTGCTGGAAAGTATGGCAACCAAATCCTCATCTCCTGAGACTAAGCTGGTCACTTCTGTGACATACGTGGCCTCTTCTAACCCAGCGTCTGGGAATTCGAGACTTAATCTTTGGTCTACCACATGTTGGTGTATAATATAGCTGCTGCAAAATAATACCAACCTGCAAATGGGGAAAATATCTATTTTTAAAAGAAAAATCCCATCCCCCTCATTCTTCCTCAGCACAGCCTTTTTTTAGAACCAAATTTCAGTCTCGTGCTGGCCACTTAATACTGCATGGGCTGTTTTTCTTGCTCCAGACAGGCAGGAATGTTTTGCTGTTTGTCCTGACAGACAGCATGCATACTTCTGCTGGGAGCATCTACTCATTGTGCAGCAGCATGCAGTTCGTATTCTTGTTCTTCACATCAAGAAAACTCTGTCTCAGTTTGTTTAAATAGTAGACCATATGTGAACTGAAATACTATGGTAATTAACAGTTCATCAGAGTAACCAAGATTTTAAAATTTCATTGCTTAGTTTTGTAAGATCATAGTTCAGGGCCTAAATAAAGGATGATCTCCTTGTATTCCTTGTAGTCTGTATCAACTTCCTATTTGGTCTGCACTGCTGAGAGACAGGGTGGAGATGCCAAACACTGGCATGCCCTTCATTCACAGTTTGTGCAGCATGTGGTTGGAATGTGGTCAAGGCAATAGAGATGCACTACTATCACTGTCTCCTAAGGTCCCTTAATTTGTGGGGGCCTACAACGTTCCAAGAAGCTACCTGCATCTTCTCAGTACTGCTACTGTAAGGTATGAGGAGATGGCTGTACCAGCATAACAGTATTTTTGCTTGCCATAGTACCTGACATGTTTTCAGTGTTGCTGAGTAACATATCTTTTGTATTATTAATGAAGTATATCATACCCTCAGCACAAGGTATCATCCTTGAGTCTTTAGTATAACTCTTAGAGAAGAAGTCCAACAAGATGCATTTTCCGACTTGCTCAGAAATAAAGCTCATAGCCTTTAATATCAAAACTCATGCTGCTTTCTGGGAATTCATGGTACTGGCATGGAAATATCATGAAGGAGCAAGGTTCACTTCTGACCAGCTCTTCAACCCCTGCCTGCCACAGATGGCTTTGCCTTAAAGTGGTTTTATCCGGCACGCCTCTTTCTTCAGCAGCTGACCCCCTGGGACTCCCTTGCACTTTCCAGTTTCTCCTGCCTGCCTCACTGAAGACAGGAGATGGGATTCAATGGGGAATCTGTACAGAGACAGATCCCTTTGGCTTCACTCTTGCTTTTCCCGCAGCCTTGAAGACTTGCTGCTTGCCCACACTATGTGAACACATCTGCTTCCTCTTCCCAGATTGTCCCTCTGCTTGTAAAGAGCAGCTCCTGCCTAGCTCTTAGAGGCCTCAGCAACTGCAGATAGGTGCCAAGTATTGATACTTCAGTGTACAAGGTACTTGTGTTTTGAGCTCCCATTCAGGGCAAGTTTCTGTCTCTGCAAAATGTACTGCTAATGTGCTGGATTTCACCCTCATGCATATCATGTGAAGAAAAAAGAAAGCAAGGGATGAGGGCTTAGCTCACTCCCTCTCATCTGGACAAGTGTTCTTGGAGTGGCTGGGATGGCTCTCCATCAGAATGACCTAATTCTGCATACATCTATATTGATCTGATCCACATTCCCATCAGTTCAGTGTTCATTAATGCAGCTGGGTGCAGAAAGCTTTCAGGGGAAATAGATGAAGAGAAAGAACAATATATGCTATCCTCTTAGAGTAGGAGTGGAATTAGATTATTTTTATGCACTTCAGTTGAAGCCTACTCAGTGATATTTTTAAAAGGCTGCGTGTGAAGGCCCTTATTCCTTCCTTCCCTCCTTTCCTCCCTCCCTCAGCTGCTGCAGCCATGGAGATGAGGCTGCAGAGCATGGGTGCCCCCCCTGTGCTGCAGGCTGCCAACATCCAGCCTCTGCTGTGGGCACAGAGCAAAGCCCTCCTTGCTGCCAGGCAGGTTTGCATCCTGTTTTTGCGTGGTTGTTCAGGCCAGCAGTTCTCCTACTGTGGATACAGGTCACTGTGCAGGCCCAGGGTATAGGTCTTCTCTTAATTACACTGCTGTAATGACATTTCTCCGGTGGAGTCATTCCCAGTTTTAATCTGTGCAAATGAAAGAGAGCACAAACGCTGAATTAATTTCACAGATTCCTCTCTGTAGATTACACTGTAGCAGACGTAAAATGGTCCACAAAGGAGAAGCGACTTGCTTGCACATCCCCACAGACTCTTGAGAGGCTGTATTTCCTCACCAGCTGCTTTGGGAGGAAGAAAGCATGTCCATTCATGTTATGTTTCTGATAAAAATCAGAACTGCTGATTTGTTCACGTTAGAGAAGATATAAGCATGTAGAGCAGCTCTTGATGAGCATGAAAAGTTAATGAGATTGTTTTGTGCTAGAGGCACCAACAGCCATACACTCCCAACTGGTATGGACACTGCATGCTTCTCAGTCAAAGAAAAAGCACATAAGAGATTCATGATAGAGTGATGTGAAAGTTTCATGGGTGTTTAAGCTGAGAGCATATCCTAGATGCACAGAATAACACCATCATGCATTTTTAAAACTGGTAGGTGAAGCAACAAAGAATCGTGCATTGAGTTTCAGTGCAGGACATTACTGCATGCTGATCTCACTCGATTTTACCCAAAGTCACTGTTCTTTCTCCACAGAAGCTCTGTCTCTGACCATCACTGCTTCCATTGTACAGCTGCTGAATTATAGCTGAACACAGCAGTAGGATAGGTAATGAATAGAATATGCACTGAAATTAGGGAGATGCAAACTATTTACAAATATTTGGTTTGGCCACAATGCAGGAGTTGTTTTGTTGCATGATATTAATGTCCCAATAAAAATAACCTTGGTTTTATCACCTTGCTTCTAATTGCAATAGGAGAATATAACAAATATGGTGCAAGAGTATGGTTTATATAAAGAAGACTTTTACGAAACAGAACTGGAGAAAAACCTGAGGGGAGCTGTTACTCAGTTCCATCATGCAGCTATACTCAAAGAGCAAAAATGAAACAGAGAACAAAGATTTTTGAGTGCCCTGTTGAGGTTGCCATTTTGTAGCGACATGTATCAGAAAAGTAAGAGCTCTGTTGCTACTCCTGTCCATCTCTTGGGAATTTGCTTTGCATGGTTAGTGATTCCAGTCTGCAGTTGCCATGAGGGATGTGACCCCTCAGTCACGCTGGCTCCTTCCCCGAGTGGGCACACAATTATTAATAGAAATAAACTGTTCCAGGACAGAAGAAAGGAAGGAATGGAAGTTCTGTCATGCCAGCTTTAAGGAAATTGGAAGAGGAGAAAAGCAACTTATGTGATCCTGTATAAATACACTGAAATAGTCTTGAATAGTTCCGCAATATTTAGAAATATAGTGAGAAAAATTCTTTTGCCTAAGCTTCTATTTTTGGCATTGGGGCTTTTTAGTTAACTAAACAACAGGGAAAATGGGTGGTGGGGAGGAGAGAGGAAAGTATTTTGTAGGTGCTGTGATCAATTTATCAATGCAGCTGACATGAATGTGCCCTAAGTCCTGCTTGATCTTCTTAATACAATGTAATCCTTAGCTATCTATTTTGACGCCTAATGAGCACACACACATGTGTGCACCCCCCAAGCATGTATCTGTCTTGCCTTGCTAATCCTATTATCCAGGCTGTGCCTCTGCTAACTCTACTGCTGTGAATGACTCACAGATGTAGTGTCTCTCTGTACTGCTGTCTGTCTGCCATGCAATCATAATAATTACTCTCCATCGTGAAGAAGGTCTGGAAACAGTAAAAAAAATCTTCCACCTGTTGACATACAGTGACGTCTGTACATGTTCTTAATCAAGGGTATAGTTTCATAGAAACACAGAATCATAGAATCGTTAGGGTTGGAAAGGACCTGAAGATCATCTAGTTCCAAGCCCCCTCCCATGGGCAGGGACACCTCACACTAAACCATGCCATCCAAGGCTCTCTCCAACCTGGCCTTGAACACCGCCAGTGATGGAGCATTCACAACTTCCCTGGGCAACCCATTTCAGTGCCCCACCACCCTTACACTAAAGAACTTCTACCTCATATCCAATCTAAACTTCCCCTGGTCAAGTTTGAACTCATTACTCCTTGTCCTATCACTACAGTTCCTAACGAAGAGTCCCTCCCCAGCATCCACATAGGCCCCCTTCAGATAGTGGAAGGCTGCTATGAGGTCTCCATGCAGCCTTCTCTTCTCCAGGATGAACAGCCCCAACTTTCTCATCCTATCTTTATACAGGAGGTGCTCCAGTCCCATGATCATCCTCATGGCCCTCCTCTGGACTTGTTCAGACAGTTCCATGTCCTTCTTATGTTGAGGACACCAGAACTGCACACAATACTCCAAGTGAGGTCTCACGATCGCAGAGTGTAGGGGCAGGATCACCTCCCTCGACCTGCTGGTCACACTCCTTTTGATGCAGCCCAGGATACGTTTGGTGTTCTGGGCTGCAAGAGCACACTGCAGCCGGCTCATGTTCATTTTCTCATCGACCAACACTCCCAAGTCCTTCTCCGTAGGGCTGCTCTGAATCTCTTCTCTGGCCAACCTGTAGCTGTGCCTGGGGTTGCTCCAACCCAGGTGTAGGGCCTTGCACTTGGCATGGTTAAACGTCATCAGGTTGTCATCAGCCCACCTCACAAGCGTGTCAAGGTCACTCTGGATGGCATTTCTTCCCTTCAATGTATCAACTGAACCACCCAGCTTGGTGTCATCGGCAAACTTGCTGAGAGAGCTCTCAAGCCCACTGTCCATGTTGCTGACAAAGATGTTGAACAGGATCCATTCCAAAACTGACTCCTGAGGGATGCACTTGTTAGTGATCCGCAGCTGGACATTGAGCCATTAACCACAAGTCACTGTGTGAGTCCACCCAGCCACTTCTTTATCCACCAAGTGATCCATCTATCAAATTGATGTCTCTCCAGTTTAGAGACAAGGATGTTGTGTGGAACAGTGTCAAATGCTATGTGAAAGTCCAGGTAGGCTGGACTAGGTAGTCCAGGTAGCTTGTCAGTCTAATGTTGAGCTTAAAAGGCTTCTGCAGACCATCTAATGATATTGATATTCTTGCTGTGAAGAGGCCACTGAGCACTGCTCTATTTGACACAGTACAGAGCTGGGGCATCAGAGTGGGAGGAAGGACAGATGATACTTACGTGTAAGCAACAGGCAAGGATTTTTTCCTTGAAGAGAAACAATCCTTTCCTTAATTCCTGATGTTGCCAGGCTATTCTACTAGAACAGCAGCAGGGTTGTAGTCCGGGTAAATGTTCCACAGAAACAGACTGATGGAGCGATCTCTGCACTTCCTGAAGCACAGAGGCAGATTCAGAGTTTTATCCTTCCTAGATCACTTGCTCTGTGAGGACTGAGCCTTAGTAAAGATTAATCTGTATAAAAACTGTGGAGTCAACCATCCTGTGGTTTTTTTTTACTCTTTCTATGAAATGTCTTAGCTCAGGAAGTTAAGATGTGGTGATTGCAACTAAAATCCCTGCATTATTCATATCTAGATGGCTGACAATATCTCCATGCAACCTGTTGCATTCACACTAGAGTGAATACCAGGGTGAACTAAGTAATACTGGCAGCGGTGGTGTACAGAGTAGCTTTCAGGAACCAGCTGAACCTGTGATAATTCAGAGGGCCAACTAACCCCTTTGCAAGACAGAAGAGCTCTTAAATAACTATGTGACTGATCCCTTCTCCAGCTCCATTGGGAAAACAAAGCCAGTAAATCTTGGGAAGAGCAGTAGATGTCCTACTTCTGAATCCAGCACAGCCCTCCATTTTAGCAGTGGCAGGTGGACATTTAGTGCTCATGAATTCAGGTTAGTGGTGAGCACAAATATATCTCTTAATCCATTAGAGTGAGTGCAAGCTTTGACAGGCAGCAAGAATACCTTTAAGCCAAAGCATGGTATCACCGGGGGAGTGCTAGTGACAGGAAACAGGGGTTGTCACGGTGGTGACTGCTATGACACTTTGATAGTTTCATGGAATTTGGTGCTATTTATGATGATGTACCTACTACGGGAGCATACTCTTGAGCACAGGGGGAACAACAATCTTCACTAAAATATTTATACTTACCAGCAGTTACTACAGGAGATATTTGGCACATGTCTACCCAGTGCAATGTAAGCTGAGCAAGCAGTTCATTGCCAAGAAAAGATACCAGTTCAGTTACCAGAAGTAGTCCTGGAAACAGGTGCATTTTCTGTGCTTAGCCTAACATGCTGAAGTGGTTGTGCTGCTCTCTTTTTGCAGTGACAATGTCTGATGCTAGTTTGAAAATCTCTGCACTGGGTTCTACCATGCAGGCCTCTACGTATCAGCGTCTCCCTTGACTGAGATATGAATGAAAATGGTGGCATTTCCCCAGCACTGCTGTTTGCACATAACTTAATGTTGAGATGCTGTTTGTTTTGAACACAGATGCTCCTGGTGCACTACTGGGAAGCTACCATGAACCCTCTGGAAGTCTTAGCTTCCTGTTTGATGAGTACTGAAATTAGGCACTAATATGGTTATTATGGTAAAAGTCACATTTTGCAGAGCTTTTACTAGGAAGAGCTCAGTGTGACTAGACAGTAATATTCCCTGTAAAGTTTATTCATCTTGTTAGTTAAGCACAGATTTCATCTAACCAGGATTTCTAAAGCAACAGGAATGCATGGCTTTGATGCTTCTCTGTGACTCACTCTTTCCAATTGCTGAGGCTTTCTTGGAGCAAGGGCTGGGGGAGAGATCACCCTGCTGGGCAACTGTGAGTTCCTGGGTGCTGTCTAGACAGCAGATGGGGTCTATGCAAATCACACGAAGACTCAAGCTAAGATGTGGCAGCTAACAGCTAAGAAGCAGAGAGCAGAAGGGGAGAGACCGTCTTCGTGCACTGCCTAGTCTCTACTGCTTATTGTGTGTGCAAGCCTAATCCATTCTGAGGAAAGGCAGACAGGTTAATTCACACACAGCCCCCCCTCTTGTGGGTGAGCTAATCTCCTTGATTTTGGACTGAAAAAGGAATTAAGTGCCTCTGCTAACTGCTTCATTGATTGGCAATAACAAGCAGCTGAGAATTCGAGCAATAGCCCACATTCAGACAGTCCTGATAGAGCTACAAGGGTAGTCTGCCCTACAGGAGAAGAAATAACTTCTGTAAGGTAAATCTCAGTAGTCACAGCTTCATAAGAATGGCTGATATGGGATGTACTCAGTTATGCAATTGCCATAAGCATTTATTTAGCATAAGAATTTTATTTAACATGATTTTTTAGAGATCCAGAAATAATGGCAAGAATAAGATGCTAGTAAAATGCAGGTTTAAAAATTATTGAATTGTAGTAAAATACTGACAGCAGACTTTACTGCACCTGCAGGTAGGTAAGAAAAAACGTTTCCCTAAATTAAAGTAAAAACCTTTGTTCTGATGACATATTTTTCTGGTTATTTTTAGGATTCACAGTGTGTTCTCAGATGAACAGGACAGCAGTAGGTGTGAAAGAGCTTCATTTGCAGGAAAATGGACTATATGACCTTTAGTTATTAGTAATCATGGAGACACAAGAGCTTTCTAGATATCTCTTATGAGGTAAAAATACATGATTCTTATTCTGTAAATCTGCCCTGAATGGCCACTAAGAGAAATAACAAGACAGTTGTGTGCAGTGGTATTTTTTTTCCAAAAAGAAAAAAACATAGTGATGTTTGCAAAACAAGAATGTTAGGCCCTGTGAGAAAACCACGGCAATTCTGAATTTGTCTTATGATGAAACACACACTCTAAGATACTGTGGGTTTGTTTATTGTGGAAGCAAATAAATGAGGCTCAGAGTCAGGTAAACAACAAGCAGCTGCATTGAAAGAAAAAGGTGTGGAAGACAAGCTTGAATTAGGGAGGGATGAGGCATGGCATTGTACGCCAAACTGGAAGAGGCATGCCAAACGCAAGGCTTAGAGAAAGCTTCAACTGCTCTTGTGAGACCTCCCTTAGAGTATTGTTTACAATTCTGGTGTCCTTAACATAAAAAGGACATGCAACATTGGAACAAGTCCAGAGGAGGGCCACGAGGATGATCATGGGACTGGAGCACCTCCTGTATGAAGATAGGCTGAGA
>JANRGW010018319.1:0-18613 GCA_024733675.1 Psilopsiagon aymara | reverse complement strand
AGTCTTGTATTCCTGGGACTGGGTTTTTCTCTTTTATGGGCTTTGGAAAAGTTTCAAAGAAATACCTTTTTTTTTTTATTTTGAGGTAAATAAATAATTTGGTCTTCTATCACTCTGAGTTAGTTATCTTAACTATCTTAAGATTCACATCTTTAAATCTGTTGTCTGACTAACATCTCAGGTCATCTTTGAAATATCATCAGTCAGCAATTCTGAAGATTCTTGATAAACCTTTTCTTTGTATATTTTAATGTGAATAATCCATTGTGCCCAACATCATGAGCAACTACTGGCTCTACGGTATGAGTTCATCAGCTGCTTTCAGCTGGCTGCAGCCGGGACAGTCCAGGTGTCAGGGCTCTGAGTCCATTAGCAGCACTAATGACCCTGGGCTTCTCCCTACCCTGCCCAGAATCCCCCATGCCAGGCCCCCAGGGCCATCAGCCTCTGCTCCAGCAACACTACAGCAGGACTGGTCTCCCCAGCCCCAGCTTAGGCCATCCACAGCGCCAGAACTGCCCCGGGTGCCCTGCTCCTGGCTGGGTGGTGGAATGGGCCCTAGCTACTGGGCGCTAACAGATGCCTGTGGGGGCCCCCTTTTGCTATAGCTGCTGTTCTCCACCTGCTCCTCAAATTCTCCTTCTCTCTGTGAACCTTGGGAATCCCTGTTTTCATCTGATTAATGGCATTGGCTTACTGGGTTTCTTCTGAAGTTCTTTGTCTCCTTTACCTATGCATTTTTTCATGTAGGGGTAATGTGATTGTTGATTAAGTGTATTGCACCAAGATTACCTCACCTAACTACACTCTGATGCCAGTGAGCCTGGCATGCAGCACCGGTTACACGTAATGCTGCTTGTTTTTCCCGTGAAGGATTTTTTTAATGTTTTCTTTTTTAAGGGATTGCTCAGCAGCATGTAGCAGAATAAATCCTATTGAGAAAAGCCTAAAGAATGGTTCTCATAATTATCTAGGGTTTTATTTTATCCGCTTCTTTTCGCTTGCTAAACAAATGGTGGTTTCTGTTTTTTCGTCAGCTTTCTTTCTTTCCAATGATGCAGTGTTTTTTAAAGTAACAGGGTGATCTATTCATCTGGAAATGTGATTGAAAACAGCTTACTGGTAGTATCTTCAGCCATTTTTTCAAGATGCTCATGATTTTGAGGGAAGGAGGGGAGAGCTTATGGCTTTTCATGACTTGGAATTGACCAAGTGTGTAGTTGATACAGATCTTATCCTCATAACCATTGAATAAATTCTTATTTTATTTCTTCTCACTTGTATTTAAAGCTCTTTTACAGATGGCATTTGGTTTAGAGGTTGGGAATGATTTTCCCTCGTGCTGCTCTCTGTCTGCTCTTTATATCCTCAATATTTGCAGGTCTTTGAACGTAAGTGACTGTGCGTACTGCAAAATTGAGGAGGGATTCCCAAGCCGTCTGACTGCACGGGCTAAAACACTTAGCAGGAATTCCTCCTTTCTTTTTAGTCTTTTCTTTTAAATACAATATCTTCCTGTTGATCTGTGCAGCTGTGAATGCACACCTTAGAAAGATCCTGATGCTATTTGTATTAAATTTGTATTAACTTCTGCAACTGCTTTTGGCTTGATATACAAAGCAAGGGTTACACGTTGTGTACGGTCAGAGAGCAAGCTGTTGCACTGCACCTCTAGTCTATAACCTCTTTGTACATCGAACCAGAGCAGTGGAGAGAGGCTAGATATTGGGTTTTATCATTTATATTTCTATTAGTTCCATTTTGCCTTTCCTGGGCTGTTTAATGCAGCTTTAGGTATGCTTATGGAGAAGTTGGCTCTGCTGATCTCTGTTTCCATCGAGGTGTCTGTGAGGGCTTTCAGCCGTACAGCTGTGCTAGCAGAAAGTTCATTTTGGGATTGAAAAGAAATGGTGTAATTACATGGGAGGAGGTTTGGCATGGTGAGTGTCCGTGACTGATTGACATGCTGGGCTCTGGATCTGGGCACCATGAGCAGTGGCCTTGGGTGACATGTGGGGTGGACCCTGCTCTAGCAGTGTGCCCCAGTCCCTTGGCTTCCCATGCCAGGATAGGAGATTAGAGTTGAAAATGAGTGTGTAGCCCTGAGTGACTGCATCGAGTCCAGTGCTGTTGAAGCTGTGTTATGGAGATAGGCAGTTTGGAGCTACCATGAGCTGTGGTAGGGCCAGTGCAAGCCTTAGCCCTACATCCAGCTTCCTCCTTGTTGAGCAATCCCTACTACCCCACAGCTTTGTTTGATGAGCTATACGCTCTTGCTTTTGCAAAATAGTTTTCCACCTTTGTCCTTGCTGCTGTCAAATGCCTCAGGCTTTTATCCAAGCAGAAGTTGCCATTGCAAATCATTTGGTGGGGAAAACCCTTCTCCTGCTAGCCACCCTGGCAGTGCTGCTCCACTACGTTGTAAATGGGCTGTAATAGGGAGGAAAAATTGCTGTGGGATAATAGCAAAATGCTTGCTTTGATATTTTTCTAGTGGGGAAGGAAGGGGAAAGGGAAATATGAGTGTTTTGGAAAGTCCTTTGGGAAGGGGGGCATTGGACCCTAGACACAATGGGTGTGAAAAGGGTGGGCAGTGAACTGCCTTTCTGGGCTGTGCTCAGTGGGAGGGAGCCAGGAGGCATCCTCTGAGGCATCAGCTCAGCTGGAAGGCCAGGGAACAGGGGCTGGGAACAAAGGAGCATCAGCCTGTGCAGAGAGGGAGACAGCCAGCCCATCAGTGAAGGGATTGATTTTTCCCAGCAAAAGGTCTTCTTTGTTTTTCTCTTCAGAGAATAAAAAAGAAAAAAAAGAAAAATCCATTTATTTAAACACATTCTGTTTATTTTCTTTTCCCATGGAAAATGTTTGATTTTTATTTTGAGGAAAAATATAGGCAGTATCAGACAAAATATTTTCTTTACATGCTTTCATTTTACTAAGACAAATTTCTGTAAGGGTGTTTCTGTGTGTGATGTGAGCATGTTTATGCATGGAGAGAGAGCTTCATCTGCCTGGAAGTATGAGTGCTGTTCAGTTAGGTCCTCCCTTCCTCTGCAAAGCAGGTAGGAATTATCAATAAAAGGCAGGCTAGCCCTATATGCAGTATTTATTGGAGTGGCATGGTTCTGACCCTAAGACAAATTTGTTCCTACCCATTAGTTTTTCAGCTTCATTTGTGCTCCTGGCTTTTGTGTGTAATTGGTTCGTTGGTTTTGTGTTGGCTTTTTTTTTTTTTTTTCCTTTGTGTGCATGTGCATTATTTTTGAGCAGGAATTACCTCAAACACCCCATATTTCTAATATGTTGGGATACACAGACTTGTCAGAGAATGCTGACCACCTTTACTTCCTTGAAGTCAAGCACAAAGGTGTTCAGGATCTGCTGGAAATGATTGTCTCTCACAAAAGGAAATTCTTTTTGCCTCAAATGTGGCTATGGCATTTTGCTTCACTGATAACAATGAAAGGTAATAAAGATAAAACTGCAGCCTTCAAGAAAGAGACCAGTAAAATGTCATTGCTTTGAAGAAACTGTTACTTGATGAATTGTACTCAGAGACTGCAAAGCTTTCTCATTTTAGCTCCTTACACAAAAAACGTACCCTTTTTTATCTCAAGTTCTTAATTACTAAAGTAAAAAACTACTTCGTGGTCTTTAATTTCTATTTTGAGAACATATGCTGTTAAAACAAACAAACAAACAGCAAAATCAACTGGAATTATAGGTACAACAGCTCTTCTGCTTGACATGCTTCAGAAACCCCGAAAGACTGACTGATGTGTAAATACTTTTTAGCAAAGACATGGGTTAAAAATAGAAGGGAGCTGAGAAATCAACTACTGTTGCTCAGATGGGATTAATTAATTGTAAATAAGATGACAAGGCGCTACCTTTGTACATGCAGTAAGATACAGCCATGGGTCCCCCACCATGGAGCACCTGGGGCATGGCTCAGCCAGTCCCTATGACACCTAGGCTGCAAGGAGGGAGCTTGGTGACCCTAGAACAGGGGTAAGATGAGTAGCTGCCTAAAGCCATAGCAACTGCTAGGAGAGAGACTTAGGTGGAATTAAAGCCATCTGGATCTGTCATTTAGCCTTTCTGTGGATTGGTCCCCCATCTGTAAAAGGTACAATTTGAGCTCCTTGTAACTAGAGTTCCCCTCTCTGTTCCAAATGTTGGGATGGCACCTTGTACAAAAAGGCCCTGATCTTGTTTGTTGCCTCTGATTATTACTATATTACAAAAACACAGTGAAAGTAAGATTACAACCTCAAGGTCAGCTTCTGCTATATTATACTCACCCCTTCCCACTGAAACCTGCCAGGGTGTTGCTGAACACAGAATTTGGCATTTAAAGTTACAGTGTACAATATGCACATCTTGTGCTGAGATTAAATATGAATATGTTTAAAGGTCTGCTTTCAATCCAAATTTTGAGGGCTTGCCAAAGCAGCAGAGATTGAGATAGAATCTTCTGTACTATTAATTGTACTATTTGATTTCCTTTCATTTTATTTTTTATTTAAAGCCTCCCTTCTGTGGTGGAAGATATCTTGCTGCTGCTTGGATTGATTCCAAATACTGTTTTCCCCTTTAGGTAGAGCTGCAAAATGCACTGGGTTTGATTCCTTGCTAAGTATCTTTTGTTAAATACTTGCAGTTCAGACTTGCAGATAGGGAAACCAGATCAAGATGCTATTAGCTGCCACTAGAAAGAAAACATGCCATAATGTCATATGAGTTAATAACTTTAAGTAGCCTGTAAGATGCTGCTGTGGAATTAAATGCTTAACAATAATTCAAAAACGGCTTACAGAAGTTTAAGAATGTGGATCATTTGGTATAGTTGAAATTATGCTCCTGGCATATATGTATGACACATGAGAGCACTTACCTGGAAATTTATTACCCAGCTCTGAGCAAACAAAGCATGACCTACATTTGACTAAAGTCAGCTGTCTCTGGCTAATCCTATGGGCTTCTTTTTATTAATGTCACAATTGCTAATGTGGTATAACATTGTCATTACTGAATAGCACAGCGGGATAAGCTGCAGCTGTTATTTCTCTTTCTATACCTACTAACTCATTAAATTTGAGTTTGGGGGAATACAAATTGTAAGGATTATTCAAATTCTGATTGAGAAATGGGACTATTGGGAAATTGACGGTACATAAAATAAAACTTTGAATAAAGGATTTTCGGTGGGTTTTTTATTGGGAAAGTTGGAAGGTTCAGGTTTTTTTTTCTTTTTCCTAGTTCCTCACCATAAGGCTCCAAATGAAACTAGAGTCAAATATCAAGAAAAAGGTGGAAATGATTGCATGGTGGGTACTACTCTTTCTGATGAGAATGTAAGACGCAAATCTTGTATAGAAAGAACATGGAATGAGCGAGTTTGTACCGAGAGATCCGTACTGCACTAAGTATCCCATTGTTATTTTAAATAGCATAATTTCCTCATTTTAAATACCTAAAAAGCACAGGAGTTTAAAGACTGTTTAATCCAACTGTTACAGAATTCTGTAGCATACACAGAGGCGGCTCTCTGGACTTTGGTATTTCCTCAAAAACGCACATGGCCATGAGAAGTGACTTCAAGAGGGAAAAGGCAAGTTTCCAATTTGTCTGCTTCAGGACTAAGTCACTGGTGTTCCTTTTCCTTTAATTATGCTAGGCTTTTTGCGAAAGCCTTACCTCATGCCTTGCTCTCCTCATCCTAATGTTTGGGTTAAAACTTGACAAAAATTAAAAATTCAGATTTCAGTGTGGAATCAGAATGAAGCTTCTCTTCCTTTAAAACTTGCTTTTAGCTTCTCTCCAAAGTTATGACTGCTTAGACAACCACGGGCAGGGGTGGCAGTTTCCAAAGCGAGGTCTTCCATGCTGCAGCATGGTAAAGTACTCTCTGGGAGGAGCAGCCCAGGCCAGAGCACTCTCTCCTGAGCAGCTGGGCAGCAGCCAGCCATGCTGCCCTTGCACCGTCTCCATGGGAGCCTGTTTGGGGTAAGAGGAGGCATGGCTGCGGCTTTCTCACATCCCAGCTATTTCCTCCTGGCCATGAAGCCAATGGAAACTATGTCAGTAAGCGCAAAGTTAGGTCAGTGCTCAGGGGTCAGGCCGCAGGGTGGATTTTAATGGAGCTAAGCTGATGGTTGCAGCTGAGGATCTGGTCATTAATTTCCATTCTGTTGTCACAGTGAATAGGTTTATAAGCTAAATTCCACACATGATCTATTGCTGTATTATGGTTTTCAAGGGGTATAAATTGCTTGCCTGTCACAGGTGAACCTGCAGAAAGACAATGCTGTTTAAGGAAAAAAAGGAGGGGCGATGGGAAAAAGGGGTGGTGGAGGACCCGAAAATTGGTGTATGATCTTGTAATTGTGGTGAGAGATACATGGTAATTGGGGTAATCCAGAAGCTTGGTTGAGTCTGAATTCCTCAAACCATAATTAAAACCTCCTGAGTCCTTTAAGCGAATTGAAATAAAAATGGTATTTTAGGCATACATGCACTTAATTACATTCTCTCCTACTTCCTCCCCTGCCAGCAGAAAAAAATGTTAACTTCTGCATCCATGTCTAAAGGGTGATGTCAGCTTCTAGGCTGTTGCTGACTGCTCCTGGGGATAGATGGTCATGCCTACAGTGGGTGCTCTCCACTCGATACATGGAGATAGAGGCGCTGTAATGTCAGTGAACCTAAAAATTGTGGAAATATAGAGAGGTGGAATAATGCACTGAGCAATCTTGGGAGGTAATGGATGGAATTTGTTCGTAGGAATTCTCTGGAATATGATGGCCATGATCAATATGTTCATTGTAAATGCTGTTCTCTATCCTCCCGAAATTTCCCTTTCTGCAATAGTATTCCTTTTTATCTTGCTCCGAAGTCTTGACTGAGTCATCCTCAGATTTCCCAAAAGTGAAACCTTTTCCCCCAACTTTTTCTGCACAAACTTGGTCTCATATGTGCCCAGCCCTTCAGCTTCAGAAAGCTAGATCCCAGTTGTCTTCTTGGCTTGCCTGTTAACTACTTCCACAAGTCATAAGCACTATTCTCATGCAGTAACTTTTAAAAACTGTGCTTGAAGAGGAAGCCTGGGACCATAGAGGATAATGTGGAGCATAAAGGGGGAGATGCTGTGGCCGTTGTAGAGCAAGGTTGGCCCAGAGTGTGAGGAACCCTATGTGTGTGTGACAGGAGGAGAGGCTGCACAGAATGATTCATATGGGAAATATGCCATGACCACACTGAAAATAAAACACCATCAGCTCAAATTCTGATGGGGTTTGAAGGGAGAATAAATGCTTTCTCTTTTTTACTAGGTGGCTTGTGGTCTATATGAATAAGCTTGAGGCCTCAGCTTAATGCTTGGTGAGTTGGTACCCACCACAGGCATTGGCATTCCTGCAGGAGAAGGACTTGGTGAGCTGAGAGTCCCTCCAGGATGTGACTTGGGAATGGGGTGGCAAGTGGATGTTCTCAGTGGTCTGCTTGTTCTATAGAAAATGAGGATTTCGGAAACATAAATATAGGATTCTAATGCATAATGCAAATAAATACAGTAACACACACCCCCATCCCCTGTTATAGATGCTAAAGAAAAAAAAAAAAAAAGAGTTAATTACTGGAGGCTTTTCAATAGCAAATGCCACAGAATTTTTGTTAGTTAGCCACATGAATAGTGTGTGGGTAATAGCTTAAATGATGCTTTGTAAGACACAATCTCCCCAGGACATACAAATGCTCTCTCCTCCCCCTGCCTTTCTTTTCCCTCTTCTCCCATTTCCTGCCTCATCTTGCTATTGAAAATGAAGTAAGAGCATCCCCATGCATCAAACAGAAGCAGTTCACTGATGGTGCTTAAACACGGAAACACACTCTGCCTCTCGACTTGCATGTGGGTCTTAGGCTGAAGAAAATAGACTGTACAAATCAGTTATGAAACGAACAGGTCTCATACCATCCTTTTCCCACCCGTGCTGTAGGACTACTCTTAGAGCAGTTTCTTCACCAAAAGAGAGCCCTTTCCCTTCCCTCTGATGAGTAGTTTGCTCCCTCTGTCTGTAACAATTGATAAAGCAAGGGCAACAGCAAAGCCAGGTTTAAAAGCACTATTTGGGATCTTTAGATGTGGCTATAGTGGAATGTATGATTGCTGACGAGTTTCTGATGGTTAGAATAAAGTTACTAAGAACAGAAATCTCTGTAAGCTTGGCTTCATCTTCCTGAGAGCCAGAGTACTGAATGATCAACTTTTTTCTAGTTTGAGCAATTTGGACTTGGGAAAGCTTGTGGATAACTGGACAATTGACTGACAAAGACAGGAAGTTGAAAAAGCAAAAACCTTCCAGGGAAAGTGCACTCCTTTTGAATAAAAAAATAGTGAGCATTTATCTTTTTGCTTTTTTTTGACAAATTCTTCTAAGTTCTTACTTTGTAGGGGGAGGAAGTGGGGTTAGTTCCTGTCCTTTTCCCTGCTGTCTGCTATCCACTGTGTGACTTCCACAAAGTCTATGTGGGCTAAATGAGGAACTTTGAAAATGAGCAATCCATGCCACACTGGGAAAGATGCTGAAGGTAGATACATCTGCCTGCCTGTCTACTGGAATATGGTTCTTCTTACTTATAGGTTCCATATAGGTATTTTGGGGAAGGTCACATTTTTTTGTGTCATCTCTCCTTCCTTTCCTGTGGCCTGGTTGCCATTAAAGCAGCTCAGGTGTGTGTTCTCTGCTTTCTGAGTTTCTTGTGCTAGCATGGAAAAACCGCACCAACCCACACCAAAACAAACAAAGCTATGCAGAAGTTAAAATTTCCATTAAGAAAAGGCAATTTCTTTAAAACAAGATCTAAGCTCTACCCATAATCAGCCTAGATATTTATTGAGTATACACATTAAAGACTTTAATTTATGACCAGAGCAGTGACTGTGTATCAGTGAAATGGGTGAACTGAAAACTGAGCAATTTCACTGGTGCTTCAATGGAAAATCATGTGTGTGAGCTTGTGAAGTCATGTGTGAGAAAACTAACCTTGCCATGTAGGCATAGGGGAGCAGGAGAGGATGCTGGCCTTCACGGAATTCAACCTGACTGAACAGCATTTTGCAACATGCAAAACAACTTGTAAAGTTAAATGGCCGGGGAAAAATAAATGTCCTTAATGGCTTTCTTGTAGTGACATATTTTGAATCATAAGCCTTTTTCTTTTAAACAAATTCCATCTTTAATTTCCAGATCCTCCTTAAAAAAGGCAGAGAGATTCTCCCTCGGCTGTAGTTTAATATAAAACCTCTTTATCAGTTTTCAAGGAATAAACCTGCATTATGTCTTGTTATTTCTAGCTTGACGAGCAGAAGTTGTAAATCTTCAGCATAATAGAATCCATTTTGCTAGATAGCTCACCATGGGAAGGGCACTACTTTAATCAAGGGGCTATTTGAATTCATGTATGACTTTGCCCAAAGCTGACTGCTTAAAGCAGCTGATCTGTATCCGAACTTAGAACAGATTTTTTGGTGAACATGCAAATTAACTGTGTCATGTTATGAAAGTACCCGTTGTTGACTAATAGCAACAATCACAGTAATGCTGCCTTTGTTCTGCTTTCATTATCCTTTTGCCCCATAGTGTAATAGTGTCTCTTTGGTAACATTTAATTTTCTGTAAGAAGAATAATGAATGGGGAAATGCTGTGAAGAATAAGGAAGCTCTTTGTTATATACAGGAAAAATGAAGATTACTGCTTGCCACATGGAGGAGCTCAAGTATCAGGTTAGGAAATGCTGTCGCTGCCTGCGGAGCTCATTTCCCGGCCAAGCTGAACTGGAAAAGTAACTCCTGGGAATGTCCTGGCCTCGAGTCTGCTCCTGGGTGTATGGATGAGGTTGCTGTGATTCTGTAGCAGTTACAGGGAAGAGCATAATTTGCTTGCAGCAGTAGTGTTAGTACTCTTTCCAACTGGCAGGCCACATAGATCACAAAAGACCTCAAAGCTACTTAAAACTGGTGCAAATTCTGGCTTCTCTGAACTTTCTTTTCTGCAGTTTTCCATGTGTTTCCACAACAACTCCTCCTGTTGTAATAGGGCTAATTAAGGGAAAAACTATTGAAGTTGCTGATAAAAGTTACTGTTACCTTGCTGTGCCATACTGCGTCTTAGATTCGAGTAATGTCAATTCAGCTCCCAGATCCAGCTGTGCCAACATAAGAGGTCATTGACCTGCAGCTATTTTCAGTCTCTTTCTGTCCTATCAAGAGATTTTTTTTTATCCCAGGGCTCTGTTAGTGGAGCAGTTTATGTGAAAACTCCCTAGTTAGCTTCAGGGAACTGTTAGGTAAAATAACTTGCATCAGTACCATGGCAGTTGGAGCCCCTGGGCTGGAGGTGACCAGGAGGGCAGTTCTTTGCTGTGGTGGATGGACTGGGGAGAGGGGGCTGCAGGCTGTGCATATCCTGGTCTGATCAGCTGGAATATCTTGATATGTACTGGCTGGGTATGGGGTCCCTGTTTTCTGCTCCCCACCCTCATCCTCTTTTATGTAGGCTATGGTGTGATGCTGCTTGTAAACTGGACAACGTCAGCTCTTCCTGCAGGAGGGAATAGGAGAGAGGCTAGACATGACCTGTGCGGCTCTTTTCTTAAACCCAGGTTTTCACAACCTGCTGACTCAGTAAACATTTTTACCCCCAGTTTAAAGTACCAGTTTTGGTTGCTCCATGTGGCTCTGCCTGATGTGTGTGAGGGAGTGCCTGTGGGAGCAGCTCACCCAGCAGCATTTAGGACACAGCTGGCCACAGCGAGGTGCTGGAAGGCGATGGACTGAGGAGAGAATAGCAATCTGAAGTTTCTGTCTTCTGTAGCAGCTGTCTAACACTGACTGAAAACAGGCTCTTCCTTCCTTTCACAGTAATACAGTCACAATACACAGCCTCTCTTCAGATTAATTCCAGTTGTTATCAGTCTATTTTTACTGACGAATTATAGTCAGAATATCAATACTCCTTCCTATAAAGTATAACCACTTAACTCTTACCCTTCTACCTGTGTGTCAATGGGATGAGGTGCGCAACTGGCACAGCTGTAGCATCTGCATTGTGCTGTAGGCACACATAAGCTTTTGGAGACTCCTAGAAAGGAGAAACCATCTCAGAGGCTGGTACATCTGAAGTTCTGCTTTTTCCCCTTTTATTACTGCTGTTGGTTGTCTCTCTGGACCACCAGCCAGGGCACTGCACGCTGGCATAGCAGAAGCCTGAAGAGCTTTAGGGTTCTCCAGCCACTCCTGCTTCTGCAGCTCACTATTGAGGGACACAGCAGCCAGTACTTTTTGTGGGAGGCAGAGGTAGCTTAAAGTGGCCATTGCTGCTGCTTACCAGTTTAATTTAAGTTATTGTGCAAGTTTTTGTATCATAGGACCCTAAAGTTACAGATCTCAGTTCTGTTGAAGATGTTGAATAATATATAAATGAAGTGGCTTTGTTCTCCTCTCAGGTCAGGTCAGTGAAAAAATCTCTAACTTTTAAATTTATGACCAACACCGAAAGAGGTTGTGTTCTTGTAAATCTTTGGTTGTCAAGGCTAACATAAATGACATTAGTTGCAACTAGCCTTATTTATGTAAGTAATTTTTGCATACTGCTGGCTCTGCAGAATGTT
The DNA here is from genome assembly GCA_024733675.1 of Psilopsiagon aymara. Taxonomy (NCBI): domain Eukaryota; kingdom Metazoa; phylum Chordata; class Aves; order Psittaciformes; family Psittacidae; genus Psilopsiagon; species Psilopsiagon aymara. Next base: position 6,942 of record JANRGW010018319.1, on the reverse strand, counting down.
AAATTTCTCAACTTGGTATATAAGGCAAGACACCCCTTTAAAACAAGATTTAGGGCATTAAAAAAAGAGCTTATGACCCTAATGTCTGAGACAGTTCAGAAATATGACACATGTGATGGCTGCAGCGGTAGCTGCTGCAGTTTCTCCTGGATGAATAGCAGTAAGATTCATTTCTAGAAATCCAAGCTTTAGTGTCCTGGCCATTGGCGTGAGTAAGCAATCTTCACTCAAATAAACTGAATATGATTCAAGAATTCAAATTAGAACTTGGGCTTAGAATATGAGTCCCGCAAAATCTGTGTTTGTACTTTTGCCTTTTTATCTGCTACAATATCAGCAAATGCGTTGAGTAAGTAACTTTGGTTAAAGGTGTGGTAAATGCAGCAACCTAGGACAGAACCTGTTCTAAATTAGCAGTTATGGGTGATAAATTATGTATTTTTGAATTGCCAGAGGCAGAACATAGATTGTGCAGTACCAGAAATTGCAGACTGCTGTACACTCTAAAAACTAAATTGTATGAAAACTTTATTGCTGGATTCCAGCGAAATAATAATAAATTGTGGGAAAGGTAGACATTCTTTTGATTAAAAAACCATCTTTGTATTAAGGTGCAACAATAGACTGAGTAACATATACTGTCCAAGATATGTAAGCTGGTCCTAATTCCATAGATCTGGGATGTTCTAAACCTCAGTTTAGGCTGTAGGATCCTTTTACTGAAATTGAAGTGATGCAAGTGCACAGCTGAGCAAATAGAGGGCTCCACTTCACTTGGTAGTAATTTACACTGGCGGAATTGCATGGGGAATAGGAGTGAGGAGATTTTGGCCAGAGAAGTGCCTTCTGCCTCTGCTTCTTGGCAGTTTAATCTAATTAAAAGGAAGAAAGCTTTCCCAATATAGCTATTCTGTATAAATGTAAGAACTTCATAAAACTTTTTTCTCTTTACTTAAATAATTTAAGCAGCCCATAATGACTCTCAGGTTACACAATTAATCTTTGGTTCCATGCTTAAAGTCTTCAAATATGTTAATTCTTGAGGGATCTTTCAAAGAGCAGAGTTGTGCCGACCCTTTTGAGCAAGTCATTAAAGAAACAGCTTTGTGATAAATAGTAGTGTGCTAATGACCTGTGGATGTGCTTCATAGGGAAAGGCACTGATCTCCTGGGGTCAGTAAAGATGGTTTTGCAGTTTTAGGAAGAATAAGGGTGTTAATACTTCTGTTCCAGACACAATCCATCTCAAGCAGTTAAAATCTCTACTGAAATACCTACTACAGGGTTATTTAATACCTTTCACTCCTTTACACTTGACTTACGCCGTGTTTCTGTGTGCTATATAGATTTGCTGTTCTATACAACAGCCACTGAACTCATGGCCCTTAAAAGCTACCCTTCTGCTGCTAAAAGGATTTGCAAAGGCTTTTTTCTTTTCTTTCTTTCTTTTTTCTTAATTAATGTTTGCAAGGCTTTTTGTGAACCTCATAGAGCAGCATGAATGCAGGGCTTTCCACTCCTATTGTGCCCAATTTGGAGGTTTTCCCCTAGGCCTCCATTCTTTGGGAATCAAGTGGTGCTGGACCGCAGCCTGGCACACCTGCCACTGCAGTGTGCCTGCTACAAATCTTGGAATCCAGCAGTTTCAGTGACTTTGAGAGGATTTCAGTAAGAATTCCTACCAGCAGGAGCTGCTGTCTAGGTGTGTGCTTGTGGTTGTCGCTTCGTATGGCAAAAGAGCTGCATTTGACCTTGGAAATGCAACAGAAGAAAAAAGAGGATTGTTTCTCTTTGAATAGATAAACTGATTTTGGTATTTTTTCCTTTTCTTTTTTACCCTTCTTTTTCACATTCTAAAAATTAGGAATTACCTTCTTTGGAGTCTTGAAAACTTGGATGACTATAAACTCATGCTATCAGTCTTCAAGGGTAAAATCTATTTTTTTCACTCATTTTCCTCTTCAGCCTTTCTGTTATTCTTCAGACTATTGGTTGTAGAAATTAAATCCATAGGTAAGTACCATTAGGACTTGCCCCTTTTTCCGCTTCACCTAGCAGCATCTCTGTGTCCCCTGTCCTTCCACCCCAGCAAAGGAAGAGGTGGGTTAGATTGCTATTTCAAAAGTAAAGGTAATTAGAAGCACCCACACCTTGCCAGAAGGAAAGAAATATGGGGGACTGCAGATTCTGAAGGCAGTACTTTCTGCTTCTATGTCAAGGCAATGCTCTGGGCAGAAGCTTACAAAGCTGGAATGGCTGTGAACTTGCTGGCCTCTTTCGGTGAAACACTATTTTGACTCTGTAGTTGAATTCTCCTCTCTCTGTAATCCCGAGCTACATTGGGTATGTGTGTGTGTAAAACAATATTGGAGAATTTTGAAGCAAACTGCATTTATTCATGTGACTATATGAAATAGCAATAGTCCTTTATGTATGCTGGGAGAGGGAATGACCAAATCTTCTTAAAATTTAAGTCTCTAAATATTGATCCTTCATAAGACCTTTGCAAATGAAGGTGGGGTTTCTTTTTTCTTATGCCCTAATCCTCAAGCTCATGCGCCCAAGAATACAGAGGAATAATCTAGAAATTTATTCCTATGTTTAAACTGTGTTCCATACCAGACTTGCATAAATTGTACAACTGTAGAATGAGAAGAAGAAAGCTCTCCACAAATCTGTAAAGCACCAGAAACATGTTAGAAGAGCTACCTTGATATCTTGTCAGCTAGATGAGATAATGCATGATTAGAATATTTAAAATCACTGATGAGAAGTAGGAATAATAACATTCACCAGATGAAGTATTCCTTAACTTACCTGTAGGTTGAAATGTCTATTAAATTACTTGTAGCATGTGGAGTGCTAATACAATATATACGGACCGTTGTGGGGAGAAGGGTTTTAAAATAACTTCTTAATCTGAGTGTTTCTCTTTGTCTGAGAGTGAGATCTCATTTGCTCCCAGATGTAAATCCTTATTCATTGAAATGCCTTTGGAAAGCCACCTTTCAAGGTGTCTGTCCTCTGTATCCTTCTAGTGTCAATATGTACTTTAAAAAAATCATAAAAACTAACACAAAGGATTTTTCAAACATTAATTATACACGTATTTTCTTTACTAATTGCTGAATGGCTTTGCATTAAACCTGCACATTTTCACTTCAAACACATGCAGCCTTTCTTTAGTTGAGTGAAGGCATTTACACTTTCCTATCATGTGGTTAAGTTTCAGGTGCCTCTTTGAAGTGCTGTTTAAGGTTGTAATCCTGCAAGCAATCTAGCACAAAGCTCAGCTGAAACTACACCAGGAAAATTTGCAGGGTGAAAGCCACTGTAGCACTTTGGTTTGGTCTAGTGAAGAAATGAGGAAACCCTCACAGATCCATCCCAGAGCTCAAGAAAGGGCTCCCTTGCCTCCTTCCAGCTCATCCTCAAGTACCTGTTTTGTGAAGAGTTGCCTTTGGCTAAGATTGCTTTCTCAAATCCATCTGTCTGTCTCTTTTTCAGAATAAGAGTTTTCAAGGAAAACATTGTGTAGGCTGAGATGTGACAAAATTAGGAGTTAACAATGCTTTATTATGGATATTATGACTGCTCTTCAAATGCTTCCAGTAAGCTTTTGTTCAGTCAGCTTTAGTCTTTGTGTGATTCCAGTTTCCAGAAATCCAGCTTCTTATCCCTTTGACAGTCTGAAAAAATCTCCCCCTCTACTGTCTTTTCTATACACTGCCTCTGAGGGTTTAGTCCTGCAAGATGTTGAATGTAATGGATATAATTAGAGGCATGAAAAATTCTTATGTGCATTGATTGTTGTTTACACCAATTACTTTTCATATGCCAAGCATCGTATGCCAAGCACTTCACAGGCATATAAGGTAAAGACGCCATTCCAGGTGTCTTCCGCACACTTTAACTGTATATACATATGTCAGTGGTACTCTTTTCGTTCCTGAAATTACACACATACTTTGCTGCACTGGGTCTGAAATGCTCAGCATTTTTCAGAGTCAAGATCTTGAAGACTATCCATGGTGTGAAGTTTGCTGTGTCTCCCAAAAACCCCTCTGTATGCTGATAACATGAGACAGAAGACAAAAAATGTGTGTTCTCTTGCGACCACAGACAGGTACATGGCTGCAGCTGTGCTGCAGCTCCTAGTTCCTGCTCTCTGCAAATCACCTCCAATGCTGAAAAGCAGAGTTCTGATGAGAGGAAAAGACCCTGGCTTTTATTAGGGCAGGAGCCTGCTGCTTCTATCATAACCAGCTTTTTTTTTCCAAGTTAAAAACAGATATGACACGACTAACACTTGCCAAATATGACAGATGAACAGGCTTTTACAGAGCAACAATATCTTGTGCAGTTTCATTGCTCACTGCTTGGCAGACCAAATCCAAAGAGCTAGATGATTGTATAAGAGCTTCACCTCGCTAACTTGAAATGACTGTGATGTTCTCTTTTAATATATGAAATATCTTTGTTCTATGTTGTGCATTCAGATTTCCAGCCGAAAACAATTTTTGGTATTTCTGTGTCTACAACTTTTATAACAAGTGGACCATAAATCCCTCTCTAATATTGTGTGCTCTGTAGTTCTGGTGATTTATCACAGTGATAATTTTATAACTTCAGTCACATGAGGACTCGGGTTGTAAAGTGTATCTTGGGTTCTAAATCTTCAGCAGTTTGTTCTGACCAAGATCACTGCAGCACTTCCAATTCCCTCCTGAATATGCTTTAGAGGAAGTTGTGTGGTAGAATTCTTATACTTGCCTTTACTGATATCACACTGACCAAATTGAGGGACAGGAATATTATGCTATCCTTTTGTAATTTGCTTTTGATGAGAATTTTATTGCTGAACAATGTTTCTGTTGATCAGCACAGCTAATTTTGATTAAACCACTGAGATTGGCGTATCAAGAATTTGTATATGCTTATCCTGCACGCCCAAGTACTCTATTCCTAAAAATTTTACATAATGAAAGTTAGCTAAGGTACAGTGCATCTGTTGAGGAATGCGCATTTATAACTAGTCCTTTGGCTGTCTCTTCACATTATCGAAGCACCATACAGCTCCTTGTTTGCATCACCTTACATTAGTACATCATGAAAATCTTTAAATAAGTCTGGATTTGCATCCTTTCTGATAACTGAAAGAGAAAATAACTTTCTTCCCAAAGCACTTCTTTCATTCCAAAACACTGGTCTATCTCTACACCAGTCAACTGTAAAGCTTCTCAAGGGGCATCTCCTTGTAATCTTAATGCACTACTTGTACACCCCAGGCTTTTGATACATAATCTTTTAAATAGCAAGAAGAGCTCTGCTCTGGGATACTAAGACTTCCATAGAGATGAGTCATGGTTATGTCACTGAGCATATTTAAACTACTTATCCTATATATCTGTTTAAACTGATGTAGGTAAAATAGGCAGTTACTGAAGACAGCCTGTAAATCTGGCATTTTTTTAAGGCTTAGAGCAATCAGTTAATGCCAGTGCAGAGTCATGGAACAAATTTTAAAGTAATCAGTTTATAACAGGTTCTTCTTAAAGTACTGGAAGGTCCAGTGGTAAGAGGAAACAAGAAGATAGTGATGGCACAGCTGTGAATGATTCTATTATGTAGAATAAACTAAAGCTGTCCAGAAAAACATATTGTGAACAGGAGTGGTCTTCAGAGGTTTTGTGGTTTCTTCTTTCTTTTCTTAGATCTTGAAAGACACAGTTTTCTTGACAAAGCTTCACACCAAAGGGTTAATTCAAAAAAGCGTGGCATTTGTCTTAATTGTGCTCTTTTCAACTTCAGTGACACCATATTGCCACTGAGTGGGAGTACAGTTAGAACAGTGCTGAACATTTTTGACAGGTTTTACCAAGGTGGTAATTTTCTGGATTTGCAAAGCGCTTTGCCTGCTTGGCACATACAAATCAGATGTTTCAGACTAACTCCTGGACACTTCATTGGACCCACAGAGAATTTCAGAAAATTTGGAGTCTTTACATTTGTTTCTGTTCTTCAGGTAGTAGTGAATGAAAATACTGTTTCGCATGTACGCATGTGTTTGTACTCTTTTAGGTAAATACATAGAGGTAGAGCTTAGCTGAGGTTGCACCAAAAATGTTGAAGCATTCTTTTGTTGTTTCTTCTCAGCTGAAGTTGTATGTGGAAATTTAGTCCCGGTTGGGAACCTTTGATCTAAAACTGTTGCTTCTTTTAAATATAAAAACCTAAACCCACTCTTTTTAAAGAGTGTCACTAAGCAAACTTCTCCTAATATTTTCCCAGTAAGGCTGCCTACATGCCTGTTTATGATTTAAAGAGAGGCAGGACTGCCTTTTGACACTGGTGTACTTTGTGCACTGTCACAGGACACAGCATCTTGGTTTTAGTTGTTCCTTTCTCCGGTGCTGCTATTTCTCTCATTCCTTTCTGCCCTTTAACTGTTCCACAGGCTATTCTGCCTGAGTGAGTCTGTTAGTATGTAAGTCGAGTGATCTTATACTGTTTAACTGGATCCAACAATCACTTTTGGTGTCTCCTGTTAGCCTTGCATAGGACCCAGGACTTCTTGCAAAGCTACCAATAAAGCTGTTTGGCAAATTATAAGAGAAATTGATTAAACGGGAGTGGGTTTTGGCTGTTTGACTTGGTCAGGATGCTAAGCTCATGTATGACTGGCAAATGCTCTGATCACACCACCCAAGTCTTGGAAGGCAGACACAGGGACTGTGAGATTGAAGACCCTAGGACCACTGTAGGAGAGGATCCGATTCGAGACCATCTTAGGAACCTGAATGCACACAAGTCATAGAATCATAGAATAGTTAGGGCTGGAAAGGACCTTAAGATGATCTAGTTCCAAGCCCATGGGACCTGATGAAATCCATCCACAGGTCCTGAAGGAGCTGCAAATGAAGTTGCTAAGCCACTGTCCAT
>JANRGW010018318.1:0-36178 GCA_024733675.1 Psilopsiagon aymara | reverse complement strand
GCCGGGCTGCGGCGGGCGGGGGGTGGCCGCTGCCAGCAGCCTGTAGGACCTTGGCTAACGTGCGGCGGTGGGCTGGAGCCTGGCGTGAGGGAGGGGCCGCCGCTCGTGATGCAGGGTGCTGTATCCCCGGTGCCGTGACAGGCAAGGCTTTCCCCCTGCCTTGCGAGCGGCAAGGAGGCGCCGGCGGACCCGCTCCCCGCCTCCCCCCGGGTCCCAGCCCCGCTGCACGGTCCCTGCCGAACCGAGCCGGGTGCTGCATCAGGTGGGTGAGCTCGGCGGCAATGCCGGGGCACGGCAGCCCTGCAGCAGTCTTCCCGACTCGCTTCCCCGAGCGGGCTCCCGCGGGCGGCTCCCCCGGCCGGGCTCAGCGGGAGCGGCCGCGGTGCTGAGTGAGGGGCGTCCTAGGGCAGCCTTCGGGTGGGCTATGTGTGGAGCCCTGGGAGAGCCCAGGTACCGGTACCTGTGAAGCGCCTGAGGTTGGTGGATCGTGCCAGTCCGGCCCTCTGCAATGCCTGGCGGGGGGCAGTGGGGGTTGAAGCAGGGCATCTTCCTTCTCTTACTGTCAAAGTTGATTGAAACTTTTGAATGACAAAAGCGTTCAGGAGTGCTAAAGGTTCTGTGAGGGAGGAGAACTTCTAAAATGTTTTGGAGAGTGGGAATAGAACGCTTATTTCTATAAGGAATCTTAATTATGTTTAGTTGACAGGTGCAAGAACCGTTTGGATAGATGGTTTTCCTTTGGGATATGTGACCTTTTAGAAAGGGGTACTGTTTTTTGAAGGAGATACTTGCGTTCACTATGGGGCTTTGCAAAATAGCAAGGTGGTGGCAGGGAGGGGGGAGGAAGGGCTGTTTGTGTGCTTGTATATTAGGGGTGCGTGGAACTTGTGCTATTTTGAGTTCACAGTGGTAATGAGTAGTCTGAGACAAAAAGATGCATTGAGACTAGGAATTAACAGAATTAGCATTACTACAAGATTGTTTTCTTGCTGGCAATTTTAAACCTAAGTTTTTAGTAGAAGTGACAGTTTTGTGGTGGCTGTGTAATGGGGATTATCACTAAATTGATGGATTGTTTTTTTCTCTGCCCTGATCACTTAGTCTCTGAGTTGTTATGATCAGAGTTTTCAAAGGCTGAAAATGACTGCTGAAGTCCCAGGGCTGGGCTCTCAGCTCTGAGGGGGTGAAAGTGCTGGAACAGTACTCAGAAATCCTATGCTCCTTGGATTTTACTTGCTGGAGATCAGGATGGGAGGAGTTCTCAATGTGATTAATTCTTCTGCATTCAGGAGATAATCAAAGTTACCTGCTATGGCCAGCTTCCCCAAACCTTTCATTTTCCCCCTTTCTGTTCTAATTGGAACTACCTCACCCTGCAGACTGTGCTCATGGCATGCACTGTGCGCCTGCTCCTCTGGCCAGCATAGAACTCTGGTGTTTGCATTGCATTTCTTCCAAAGCCCGGTTCCATGCCTTTGCCCGGTTTGCTTTAGTCATTGGAATTCTGACGGGCCCTCTTGATTTTGTTTGTAACTTGAAACAATTTTTCTCAGCAGAGCCTGAAGGCATGAGGATGGCCAGCCCTAAAGCCACAGGGTTCTCCTGGGAGATCATTTGGCTCGCTATTGCTATCTATGCTCACCTACAGGTAGGTAATGGACTTGTTGCTATTGTTGTGCTTCACCTGTTATCAGACACACTGCTACACATTCTAACAACAGAAAACTGTTGAAGGAACTGCACTGTAAACAAAAGGCTCCCAATTAGGTTTTTCTTTCATTGAAATGGCTTTCAAGGACATCAGTGTGGGAAATGAGTATTTGCTTTTCCTATTAATATTGTACCTAACTTTACTGAATGGGGACTAAAGGGACATCTTGCCAGATATGTAATGCCATGGGTCTTTCTAGGCACCAGAGCTGCTTTTTGACCCCAGGAGATTTAGCACCTGATAAATGTTAAGATACTGTGACAAGGGTTATATAAATATCTGGGTATAAACATGTAAAACATTTGGAAGTCAGTGTCAGAGGAGAAGGTGGTCCAAAAGGGTCTTTGCTTCAAGAATTCAATGAATACAGGAACCATGGAGGAAAACCATAGCTGCCAACTGATCTATTGCCTGACACATGTGCCTAATCAGTTCCAAGAAGTGAGTATTTCAAGAAATATGGTGTGCTGGCATGCAGCAGAGATGTTGTTACAGTATGTCATTCTCCATACTGATAGTTCCCACAACACAGAATGTTTCAAGGTTTCTTCAGTCCTAAATACATCCAAATCCAGAAACCCTTAGAAAAGGATAGCTAAACAAACTGACAGATCTTTTTTGAAATAAACAGCATATTTTTTTGATGTATTGTTGTACTTTTTGACAAAAAAGGCAAAAACTTGGTTTTAAATAAAACCAGTGATAATGTTTACTGTCATACTGTTGTGTACCGTTTGTACTATTGCAGTGCTGAGAAATAGTGGTTTTAAACTGGAGCCTGGTGTGCTGTGCAATATAGAAGTTTACGTGAAGATTTCTGAATTGAAGGATAATACAGCAGACAAAATTAAATTCAAAAGGAGTATGAAGAACTGAGGAGACTGTACTTGACAGCTGAGTAAGCTGCGATTGATGTAGAGTGGACTTGGAGACTTAAGTAGTAGGAATTGGGCTCCAACCCATCCTCAGTACCACTGCTGAGTGCGCTTTGTGCTGCAAGTCACTTGGAAGCTACCTATTGATGAACGACTCCTATATTTGTCTGATGGTTGCAGCTAGTCATGAAAGTGTACTGATTGCTTGAGTAAAGGACTCGCCATGGAAGTAAAATGCTAGATTGGTGTCAGTTGTACAATGGAGCACAGTGCACTCAGCATGTGTTCAAGCAGATGGGGCAACAGTGGAATCTTCTGCTTTTCACTTTCATCTTTCTTATGCAAGAACAAAAAAGGTTACGGATTTGCTGTGCCTGTTCAGCTTGTAGTTTTGTGTGCAAGCAGTTGGGAGAGGCTGTAATAACTGGCCCTATAAAACATTCAGAAAGTAGTATATAAAGTTCACTTAATAATTCTCTTCAAGATGAGAATAGAAGTCCAGAGAAAGGAAATGTCAACTTTGTGTTTGGGCCTTTTGGTTATGAAGAGCCCATTTTTTCTCTTGTACAATACTTTTCTTGCCTTTTTTCCTTTCACATTTTTCTTATTGTAGAACTGGAACCAGTAGTGGCAGTTTCCTCTTCTCCATGAGTGGTTTGGCATAGCTTCACTTGTCTCTTTATAATAAAAACAACCAAACACATTGTAGTAATCAGTACACTGTTGACAGTAGCTTTATGAACATTTCAGTCCAGGTCATTTTTTTTTGGTTTTGATTGTCCTTTAAAATATCTTAATCTATTTGGTGTATTTGAGTCATTAGCACTTAACCCCAATCTTGTAGGAGGCCCTTCTGCTCCAAAGTTTTAGGTGTTTTATCACAATTTTAGGCACATTAAAGGTACTTTATATTATTTAACAAAACATTTTTGGTATCCAGTAACCATTAATTCTTTAATTGGTTGCTTGGGGCCATACTATATGGACCACACACAGTCATTCTACCCTAATATTGTGCCATAGCTTCCACTTATGTTGTTTCTGGCTATTAAAGTGCTTGTGTCTGGAGCTAATCAATTAGAAACAATTGGAAGCTGGGCAAGGTCACAAGTCTATGTCATGTCACTTATGTGAGTTGATTAATTTCATCCTGTTTGAGGCAGGTACAGAATAAAATAATGACCATTTTAAAAGAACGTGGTGGAAATGTGGTAAGAATGCAATGCAAGGAAAACTTTAACTTGAGAAGTTGTGGGGAAAAAGGTAACTGTTACTGAGAAGAAATGGAAGTTAACTTTGGTTATAGGAGCTCTTTCTGATTCTTCATGGCATGGTAACAAGCCCTGTACAGTGTTTAGCTAAGCTCCAAACTGATCTCTGCCCTTACAGATATGTAGCTGCTCAAGTTTGACACAACTATTATATCAGGGCCAGATAGTTGCTAGACTAGCAGGTCAGTTAGATTGCTGAGCTGCCTATTCATTTTATCTGCTCTGTGACCAAGAGCAGTGGCGTAAGTGACTTATGGTCTAGCATTGGCTGTGTTCTTTTGGAGGCAGAGAGCCTACTTTTTCTGTTATGTGCCAATGTATATGAAATGAATGGGACTGCATGAGGCTAAAGCCAGTGGTAATCCAAGGAAATGATGGCTGCATGTTTTCCTTAAAATAAAAAAAAAAACCAACAACACCAAATGGTAGCAGCACCATGGAATAATTTGTTTCCAAATATTTAAATGATGAGTCTATCCAAAATTAGTATATTCCACAGACTCTGTGTATTTATGGACATTAACTCTATCTTTGTCCTTGAATATGACTATACACATGTATTTACTGCTAAATATGGTATAAAAGGCTCCTAATTTTTCTCACACAGTAGCAGATGGGTTATCAATACTACAGAATTTAGGAGATGGTTAAGATAATAACTGTCCAGTCTTGCTGTTTTTAAGTGATCTCTTAAGCGCATATGTCTCCATATTGTTAATTGAAAAGGCAGGAAGCTCAGGCTGGTAACCAGCTCTTAACCTTGTGATAACAGTTTATCACATTGTGCAGCTAGATGATGTTTGATTTGTTATGAAGTGTATGTAAGACTCTATATCTTTATATTCTTACCAATTAATGAGTAGCAGCAAGAAATGATGGCTAGCAGATTCGCAGATATAGATATATCATCAAGAATTTTCCACATGGATTTTTAGATTTGTTCTCTGCTATGTTGCTTTCAAATTGGAAACATGCTGATATTTTCCTATGTTCCTATAGTCCAAATGAAGCCCTCTACAAGTCAGTATGTTTCACCTTCAGAGACCATGGGGTTGCTGAAGTCTGAGGAGGGAATAACAGCAAAGACACCAGTTCTGCATATTTAAGAAGCATTTACTTGGGATTTCTATTGCAGGGAATGTTTCATAGGTCACATATTCATAGTTGCTTCTGTGATTTATGTTTCTGCAATCCCTTCCTGCATAATGTTTTTTTCTATCTGTGATATTTTGGATTGAAAGGAAATACATGCTGAAAACATTATCTTATTCAAAATGATTCTGCCATAACCAATCAGCCAAAACCTACCAACACAGTAAATGTTTTTAAGGTTGAGTTTTGCAAAGCCAAAAATCTGAGGTCCATTATATGACACAGTGGACTTGGAGACCATCTTTGTGGAACACCTTTGGAATATTGTTTTTCAGTCAGTGACTGTATTGCATACTGATATTCGGAAAATAAATTATGATCTACATGCTGTACAATAGTAAGGATTCTTAAATCTCCAGTAACTTCAGTCATAACTATCAGGATGAGATTTGCAAGCCCAGAGTTATATCGGAAGCAGCTTCCCTTTTTTGTATGCAAGTCACAATTCTGCACCCATCTGGAGTTTTGCCATCAGCCTCAGTAGGAGTGTGGTTTTATTCTTAGTTTGAAGATTGAAATATCTCTGCTATAGGCAAATAACACTTCTGAGACTCTGTAAAAGTGTTCTGACTTAAAATATTCATTGTTATTGACAAGGTTGTAACTCAGTAACAGCATTACCAGAAAACTTATGTGAGTTTCTGAACTTGCTTTGAGTTTATGACTAATAATGATTGCTCAGCCCATGCTCATAGGATCTGCACTGCTGTTACCCCCAATTTACAATCCAAAAGAGTTGAACTGCCAGAAGAACTGTGATGAATCTGTCTTGTGACTTGAGACAAAAACTATGTATGAATATTGAAATGTTTTATGAGCACATTTTAAAAAATAAGTCAACTGTGGGAGATGGCCAAGAGTACAGTTGATATCAGTGGGCGCATCCTTATACTATCTAATTTGTTTTCATTTTCACAGTAAATATTTCTATTGTCATGATTAGGAATGATGCTTGCAGTGATACAACTCAGAAAATTAAGCTTTGGTTGTTCAGCTAAAGTATGGTGCAAACCCATTCATCCCAATGAAGCAAAAGCAGTGTAATCTCAAACTCCAGTTGGATTTTGAATTCTGTATCTACATCTTCAGACATAGAATCATGGAATAGTTTGGGTTGGAAAGGACCATAATATCATCTAGTTCCAACCCCACTGCCATGGGCAGGGACACCTCACACTAAAATGAGTATCGACATGAGTATCAATTATCATCAGTGCTCACTGTGATTATAATTTTTGATGAGGTTACACTAAAAATTGGGCAGAGATTCTCAAGTCAGTTTTATGTGGAGCTGTAAATTGCTGGTTTCAAAACTAAATATCCAAGAGTCAAACACTTTTGGAGAATCCTCAAGTGTAGCAATAATCTCACAACAGCCAGTGGCTTCTAATTTCTCTTGGAAAAGTTGTGAAGAAATGGAAGAATAGCTCTAGGGGATAATCTTTGGTTTTAACAGATACTTGGACACTTAATCATTGATAATTACTCATTCAGGTCTGCTTGGTGCAGCTGGATCCTTCATATTCCATACCAAATTGGGGCATAAACAGTACTGAGGTGACAGTTCTCCACAGTGCACCAAATTTTATTCTTGCCTTTGCATCACAGAAAATGTACATGGTTGATTGTACTGACATTAAAGCACTTAAACTGTTTGTTCAGACATCAAGATTTGGCCATCCAAAATAATGAGTTTTTCTTCCGAAGAACATATGTTTTAAAATCTGAGTCCTTTCATTTGCTTTTACCTTTTGAGCCTATAGGGTTCACATATTTTATATCTTTATCTGCATTTTTTGGGCTTGAAGCTTTTTAAAGGATAAGTTTCCATGTTCACCTGAATCCTGGAATTGAGTTTTAAGTAAACACTGAATCTAGTGTGGCTAGCAATGAAGTAGTAAAGGATATTAATTTCAATGATAGTGAGAGCAGGTGTATAATTGTGCCTCTATCCTTGTTTGTATTGTAAGGCTATGCAAGAAATCTTTGGGCATGAGCTATGTCATACTGTTCAAACGTTGTACTTTACTGTTAACTCAATGTGTTGTCAGGATTTTATGTAGCTGATAATACCAATGATAAAGTCTTGTGGCTGCATAGAGCCCACCACAGTCTTAAATGATTCCGGCGAAATATGTATTATGCAAAATCTCTGTAAACCAGAGAGAGTTTGTACATGGTAAAAGAATGGGCTTGGTTTTGAAGTACAGGTTGCCAGTGAGCACAACATTCCAGGAAGGGCATTGGATACAGCCATAGCAACTCTGGAAAGACAAGTAAGCCTCACATAGGAACTGTATGGCACTGCAGTTCTGATATGCCCTCTGCACTCTGTTGTCACTGTTAGATAAGCAGTTCAGGTTTTAAAAGCACGCAAATAACTTTCTTTCCCATAAGAGGAGAAATGTTACTGTTAAGTAGCTGTAGTCTGCCAATGCTCTTGAACTTAACTGTCAGATTTTCAGAACAGCCTCACTCCAACTGCTATGAGGAGGAAGTAACAGTCCTACAAACTCCCTTTTTGATGACCATCGATTACACAAGGGCGCTAAATTTAATGCAGATATAGCAGCAATTTCAGAAGGGTCTGTGTGATGTGGAGCCTTTTTTTGGCAACTGTCAGTAAGACTTGAGACAAGTTAAACTCAAAGACTGTTAAGTACTGTATTGGTTAGGCACTTAGCTGCATTTTTCAAAACAAGTAACAAGGGGAATTTCAGTTAATCCAATGGGAACCAGGCATTAGGTGCCTTAGGCACTTCCAAAAGTCTGGCTAAGTATTTGTCATCATATTTAGCTGATTAAACTAAAAAGTTCACCTTTAAAACCCTTTTGAAAGAGTAGGTTTCTGGTGTGTGAAATCTAGTACCTGGGTGTGCAGGTATTTGTGAATACTTGAGAAGTGTCAGTGCAAGCATCGTGTTTATAAAGGGAGGGCAGATGTCAAAAACTTTGCCTAATGTGTCCCTTCCAGACAGCACATTACGTAAATTGTTTAGGAACAATGTTATTTCTGTTTCTAATTTTGCATTTATTAGATTTATCATCATTATGGAGAGAAAATGAAAACAGTATTCTCAGTCTGGTTTGAGAAATGTGGTTTCCAAGAATTGTCAGTTTGTCATGCTTATGGATACATTAGAAACAGTGAATGCAAAGTCAGCTCGATTAAATTGTGAAATGATATTAAAAATGCATTTGCAGTTGCAATTACTAGATTGTGTTGTATGCTAACTGTTGTCATTTGTATCATGGTGGGAGGTCTCAACTGGTTAGTGATGCTGTTTTGCAGCATTAAGTAAGTGAAGCATTCGTTTATATGTGGAAACATGTATTTCAGTAATGTTTTTTTTTTTTCTGTCATCAGGTGCTTTGCCAGAAATTGAAGCTGCTTAAAATTTGTAGGATAGACTCTTGTCAGTGCATGCAAGCAGAACAAGGTATTTTTTCTAGAGCGTATATGTGAAAGGAGCTAGAGAGGCTCACTCTATAGGAACTGCAGACATGAGGATTTAGCTGTTTTCTTTCAGCATCATAGAAGATGACATTGGGCACACCTGCACTGCCACAGAATGCAGAGAGTGCGGGATTGTGTTCTCTCAAGCTCTCTGGCAATAAATGTTTCTTGGCCTGCACCTTGCAGAAGCTCTGAGGAGGTTGCAGAAACTGGCTTTATTCCCAGCTGGCTGATTCAGCAAGAAATTAACTAGCTCCAAAAAAATTCCCCCCTTTGTTGCAATTTCTCTGCTTGCATATGTGGCTGCTCCAGGCCATCTACTGTGATGGAGAAATGTGAAAGGACAATGCAAGTACTGGTACATTCACATTTGCTTTTTCTTAGGGAAGTTTTCCTTGCTTTTCCAGCTACTGCAGCCCTCTTGTTGTAGGAGTGGTGTGAAAGCAGAAAGCTAAAGCTCAGTGCTCTCTCTGGATGTATAGCCAATGAAATATGCTAAAATATGAGTTGGTGTCCTCTCTTGAGAGTCTCCTTTTATTAGATGTTTTCAAGGTCTCATTACTCATTTGGTGTTTTGTTTTCTTGAGGCTCCAAATAGTTTCAAACTGTTCCCTGGTTGAGTAACATGGATGTTGGCTGAGAAAACCAATAGCATAGTAGTGTCTTGAGTATTGCCTGTTTGGTGGATGATGTTCTATCTGGAAACTGCCAGGTACATCCAACATATTACTTATTCTTCCAGCTGATCTCATCAACACTTTTGTTAGAAAGCAGAAAAGGGAGGACATCTGTCACTGGGGTGATGTGTTGTGTATTCTGTATGATATGTAGGGAATTTAGTAAAGCCAGTAGCTGGTAAGACTGAACACTCTGGGTTTGTGTTGTGATTTCATAACCTTATATGAATATAAGGTGTTTTATGTGACTAACAATTACATTTTCCTCTAGACTGGTGATTCTCAGTTTGTCTTTTCATAGTGCCAGCACTTAGCTGTGCAAATTGAATGGTAGGAAATGCTGTGAAGGAGAGAGATGTAAACCTAAGAGTATCATCCTTCCTCTCTGTGAGTTCCTGGTGTCCATACTTGAGTACTGCATATAGTTCTGATCCCTTTGAGTGGGGTGGAAAGGCTAGATAGGAGTCAGCTGGGAAGTTGTTTCCTCCAGCACGAGAACTGAGTGCCATTACATAAAACTATTTGGAGATAGATTCAAAACAATAAAAAGTGTTTGTCCTCCACAGAGTGATCTTTGGCATTCTTTGCCATAGGTTTGTTTGGGGCTTTTTTTCTTGAGTACCAGATTTCATGGATTTTGTGGGAGACAGGATGAGTACTGGGAAGATCCACTAAGTGTTACTATAGGGGCAAACCAGAGCAGTCCAGGAAAAGTAGGTCAGTCCAGGACAGTATTCCAGGGTAGTATTGTACATAGTGATTCCAGACAAGCAATTTGTGTGCCCCATTATGGCTGTGTCAGAAGCTGAGGGATTGGATGGACCCTTTGTCTGAGAATCATTTTGGTGTTACTTGGTGCTACACTTGAGGGTTATTGAACTAGAAGTTAGAAGCAGTCCTAGACCTATTGTCATTTATGACTCATCATTAAAAAAACTAACGACGAAATATATTCTCCAAAATCCAGGTGTATCTGGAATCCTGGACACTTGCTCAAAACCTGCCTCCACTCTGAGCTGCTTTGTAGCTGCCTGGAATAGTTTTTATGTTTATAGTATTTTTTTTTCTTTACAAGCATTTTCATAATGTTTCTGGCTCATCTTCAAATTTTAAAGCTCTGAAAAGGTTTTTAAATTATGTAAGTATGGGTCATCTTATTTAATTGCTGGATAGTTTCTTGGTTTTGACAGACACTAATATTTCCTTAAGCAAGATAGAGAAATGGCTTCTGGTATTTTACTAAATAAGGCATGGCTTAAATTCCACTTTCATTATGCGATCAGTCCTTCCGTAAGACACAAATATTCCAGACATTTTCCCTGCATGAGTGAGCAGTTGCCTTCACCCCAGTGTGAAACTGTGCACCCAAATGCTTTTCCCATTTCCTCTTCCTACCTCTTTCAGTTTAATTTTAGAACACAATAGGTTGGTTAAAACTATAAGAAAACCTCCAGAATGCCATCTTAATGTATGGGTTTTTACCATGCAGCTGTTTTTCCTCAGCTAAGAGGAAACTATAAATGCATTTTTAATGCAAGGAGCTGGGCTTAAAATGCCACTACTTATCCAGTGGGAATAGATTTGAAAATTAGTAAGCAATTAGTTCAGTAGACAAATACATTTTACTTAATGTTGCACATCTCATGGGCCTTTCAAACATCCTGTTAGCATCACCTGTTCTTAACCTGCAACCTTTTAAATCTCTACCTGGTCTTAAACAGCAGTGTTTCTTTAAAAGGGAAATTTTCCTGTATATTTTTAATTTTTATTTATGAGCTGATTTTTTAGTTTTTTTTTTTTAAACTTGCATGGTTTCTCCAAGGGCAACAGAAATGTACTCGAACACTGAGCTTTTCTTGGAGAAAATTTCTTCCTGTAGATAACCATCTTGAGAAGGGCCTTAGCTGGGGTAACAGAACATGTGCGTCTTGTTGTGATCTTTTGAACTTGCTTGTCCTTAGTAAACACCAGTGATGTATTTGTTTATAATTGCTTATTTTTCTTGCTGAGTTTAGACCTCTGTGAGCCATCTGTCATATGCCACATAGAAGCCACTATTAGAAATGGGGAAAATGTAGGGGTTGTAGACTTTTTTTACTGTTTCAAATATTAAGGCTAGTCCTTGAGAACATTGAAGAAAAGACCTTGTCCTCTTCAACTGTACTACAGAAGTGTCTCATCATTCCTTGTCTGTCGAAAGTTCACATTGGGTTGGTCATACTATAAGGACTTCTAGCCTAGATACTAAAACTTTAGTCTTGCAAAAGATTTGGGCTAGTGAGCCCCCTGGACTTAGGTGGTTGTGTCGCAAGAGAGACCTTACTTTGTAAAATTCAGGCTTTCTGCTTCAGCAGTGCATCATGCTGCGCTTGAGTAACAGCACAGTAGAGCCTTCAGGCAGTTTGCCGGAGACATCAGTGGGAGTTTTTCTTCAGACCTGCCCATAGGAAGTGAATTGAGGCTGAATTTCATTAGTGCTAACTAGCTGGTTATCATATTTCCTGTTTTGTGGTGTGAATCATTTAATCTCTTCTTCATGTGACTGCTAAGGACAGATGGCATTTAAAGCTGTGTCAGCAGCTGTTAGTTTTCTTGAAAATTGGCTGTATTTATCCCTCTGGAAAAACAGCAGAGATAATAAAAAAAAATTTGGTTGTTGCTTATAAACCTTGCAAAATTTGAAGTGATTTCCATCTTTACCTGTCACTTTTTTATTGTGTGTCACTGAAGACCATTTTATCAGGTGTTCCAGACCATCCCTGTTGGCAGGAATTTCTCCAAACTACTGCAGAGGGAAACATCAAAAGCAGTCCTTAGAGCATGTGTGCTATTTTTCAAGAGAACTGAAGCAGAACATGGAAATTCACTTGTTAAAAATCTGTGTGTCTTTTTGCCAGACTTACTATATTCAGAAGATTCCTTTCAGCCTTTTAAGGGATTACACTGTCCACTGTATGGTGCAGTTCTGCTAATGAAAATAGAGGGAAACACAGGCACACTATAAATACGGAAGATCTAGAGTTGATTTCTGCATGTAGCATTTTGTCTGTGCATATGAAAATTGACATCATGGTGTTGGAATGTTGACCGTGTTTTGCATTTTGCTAGCTGCTCTTACTGGAAAGCATGTGTTTCAAGGGGAGTTTTCAGTTTTTACAAGTCTTTGCTTCCATAATAATACAGTTTTATTTTGAATGTAGACTTCAGCTATGAATAAAATTTAACTCATGAAGAGATTTGTCTGGCACAAAATATGACTGAATTATGCAAACATTAACCAGTTATGTGCATTATATGCATGTCAGGATCAGAATAGTCAAACCCAACATTTAGGTTCCACTGTTACCACTTAGCATTGCCTTACTCTGTTCAAGAATACCTTACTCTGAGAGTAAGGATACTGAATTTTGAGGAACCCCTCTCAAGAAGAGCTGCATTAAGTGTGGGGAAAGCATAGGTGGCTGCACAAAACCAACCCTTTGTGGGAAATTTTCACTATTGTGCTTTCGTAGCTCCAGGTGAGTCTGTGAAAGAAGGGAGGTGAGAAGTGTAGAAAACAGACTAGCAGCAATGAAAAAGCAGCACTAGCCCTTCATCTTGAGTAATCTTCCAGGTAAATTGGCAAAACTCAATTAGGTTATTTTTCAGTAATGGGCTGGCTTGTCTCTTCAAACTTCATAATCCAGCTCCTTTTCCCGAATTCCAGGGTTATATACCCTGTAGAAAGTTGGCAACCCAAGTTTCTCATGTCATCAACTCTATCCAGTCTCCTGAGAGAAGAGTTTTCTGGTACAGCATCCTTGCACCTGCTAGTTCTTCCCCAGCTCTTTTCAAACTCTGACCACTCTGAACACCTTTCATGAAATTATTCCATGCTACTTAAGCAGTTTACTAAATTATATGGTAATGTGATTCCTCAAGTGATAAAAGGCAGGTCCAGTTCCATTAACCTGTCCTTGTGATGAAAGACCCATATTCTTGGTGGTATTTTCAAGTGTCTAAGGCTGATGGGTTTGAAGGAGTTAGACATCTGTTTTATTCTGAGAAATTACATCTCCATCTCCAAGTTAAATCAAAAGTACCTAGTACCTGTCGAAGTGTATGTGCCTTTCTTTGCAGAGAAAAGCTAGCACAATTTTTAAGAGGAGCATAGCACCTCTTAAAAAATAGCATTCCTCATTTTTAGGTGGTGGTGTGCAACGTGGACAGCCCTGATTCACTGCTGACGTTTTGGACTTTGTATGCTATATGGGAATATGTGCATGTATAGTGTATGTGATTGCACTATCAGTCTTGGGCAAAATAAGATTATCTTTAGTTGAGTTTTAATCTGAATTAAGTTTTAGCTGCAGGTTCCTCATGGGCTCTTCTCTGCATTCAAGTTACAAGGGTGCTGTATACATCAATATACAATGATTTAGCCTGGTGTTATTATTAGTTGAGAAGGTACCAAAGTGGGATCTCTTTGCACAGCTAAAAGAGAATATGGGTCAAGAAAAATGAGAAATGGTATTTCATCTTGAAGGGTGATGCACTTTCCTTGGCTGAATGCCTGCATGAACTGAGGCTTGCAATGGCATGACTGGTCTTACAAAATGGAGGCCTGCTTGACTGACCTATATTTTGTGTTGGAATTTGCACTCTTAATAAAGTAGTTTAGAAGAATCTTGCTCAGAGCTGCATAAAGTTAACAATCGTATAGATCAGACATAATATATGTAGTGCTTGAAATAAAATTTGGATAGGAGGGGACATGCTTGAGTCTAATGGATCTTGCTTTCAGAAACTATTACTCTTTGTGAAGGCATTTGTGTCAATACTTGTTCTGTTCATCAATACTGTTCAGCTTTTAAAATGCTGGTGTAGCTCATCCGCCTCCATCTTCTTTTTGGAGGGCTGCCCTGCAGCCAGTGCTGTTTGTATGGGTGGTTAGTACCAGAGGATCTCTGCTGCAGCAGTTGTTTTTCTGTCTCTGGGTTTGCATGAGGGTTGGCGCAGTACTTGGCTTCTCTACAAGGTGCTGGTGTTGCAGAGATTTCTCACTGGGGTGAGCCCATTCATGGCCAATAAGAGCTCACATTTTTGAGACATGGAAACTGACTGACAGTTACTATCTGTAATTTTTCTATATCTTGTTAAAGTTTATGGGTTGTTTTTTACCAGTTGAAAAAATATTCATAGTTCTTAATATTTCATCAGAACATTTCAACATAAACAGGTTATTTTCCATCTCAAATGTTCAGATATTAATTGCCATGATAGCTACTTGTGACTTTTATTGGTGATTTGTAGAGTCCTATTTCAAGTCTAGCATGATCTGTGCAGGCTTTATTGTCAGGGATGAAATTTAAACTTTATTAGGATTAAGTCTTTAATTGTATAATTTGCTGCATATGTTGCAAATACAAGCTGCTATGAATAGATCCTCTGTAAAAAAACCAAAAGCATTTGATACGTACTTAAATCTAACATGTTATCTTTAAAGGAAATTATAAAAAGAGATGTACAGAAAAGGGTTTAATCTATTAATTTTAGTTTCTTGAAAACATTTCTCAACTGAAGTTGAATTTAGTTTCTGTATTTTGACTTTGTTCAAAATGTGCTGTATATAAATTCCTTTGTTCCTTGAGTATTATTCTGAAACTAGTACAAATTGGCTGGTTTTCATATATGTGAAAGAAGAAAAATGAGTGGTAGTAGGTGGAATATTTAAGTTGGGTGCCCTGTTTCTCTACTAGTCCATGCACAGTAGACTAGAGGATTAAGTGCAAGGTTTCCTGTTATTTTACTGTTTTTTTTTTAATGAATTTTTATACCTTGTAAAGAACCAGGTTCTCTCTTTCCTACGTATCTTCATCCCCCAGACTCCCAGGTAGCAGCAGTACAGAGCAAAACCAGAAGGGCAGTGCAGCCCTGCATTTTCCCAATCTGCATGAAGTATTTGGTTGATCTGCGAAATGCTGGTGACTGGTTTAGATTCTTACAGCTTTTAGGCAATTTGGAATGATTCTGTGTTTGTAAATGGCAAGAATGAATAGTTCTGGCTTATTTTGAGATTCAGGGACCATATTAAATCTTCTTGGCATAGGCATTTTTACTTGGAGGCTTTATTGCTGTCCCATATTTCCTTTTAAAGTGTGTAGTTGCTTCTTTGCGGATTTTATTTAAGTAGGTAATCAATCTTTTTTGAGAAATCGGTTGTATTTTTTATAGAACAATTTGCAGTAAGCTCCTTCTTCTGTTATTAAAGCTTGAGTAACAGAAAATGAGAAGAACCACTGCATGCATCATGTGAACTCCAAGAAAGGAAGAGCACACAGGGAATGGGCAAATCTCAGTCATTTTGGATTGCTTTCTGCAAGAGGACAACAAATTTCAGACCTTGTGTAGGATTCCCTTCAGCCTTTCTACCAGGAACTATAAAAAGCTTGTATAAAGGCAGAGAATAATTACAGCCTGATTCAGGCCAGCAAGTTGGCCTTTTTCACTATAATCAGGATAAAAGAACATCTCTCTTGGCAAAAAGGACTGGACTCTGCAATAGAGATGTTCTGGACTGATAATTCCAAGTACAGCCAAACTTGCAGAGAAATACACAGGTTAAGATTTATATTTTGGTCTTGTTATTTAAAATTGGTGCATTTAGACTTTGTATAAGAATATTTTACTCTGTATAGAGTGCAGAGGAAGCCAGGCCTGTAAAAAGTGCAAATGAAAGTAGGATTACTGCCACAGTTAACTTCAGCATGGCTTAACTGTGAGAGCAAGACTATCTTATTGTTTACAATTTGTAAAGCAGGGCAGAGTGATGTATAATTATGCAGGATAAGAATACATTCAGCTGAACACAGTATCTCACACCACTGTTTGCAAAGTCACTAGATTTTGCAGTTTCTAGCTTCAGTAGCTTCTAGTTTCATGGTCTGAGAAGTCATAGATACATAGGGCAAAAGGAATCCTCTGCAATTAAATAAAAGGGTGGATGAATTTTTTTTCCCTGCCTTTGCATAGTCCATTGTTCTTGGATTCTGTCTGTATTTTGAAAAGTCTTAGAATGCTAAAGACAAACATATGAGAATCTGGAACCATGCTAAAGCTTTAGATACTGTACTGTTAGCGTTGGCCTCCTAGCTCACATTAGCTTGTACTGGCAAACTAAGAGCTGACTGCGGATAAGAAAATTCAGGGGAGGTTATTGCCACAGATCCATCCAAAAGTGCTCAGGAATACTTGAAAAATATTCTGTAGGAAAAGTGCCCTTTTGTAAATCTTCAAAATTAAACTGTGCTGTCAAGAATTCTGTTTAACTTTATGTGTAAATGGTACTGGTAAAATAGAAGCTGCTAGGTATGCAAGAATAGGTGGTTTTGCACTCCTGGTTAGAAATAAGGTATGTACTGGGAACTCCACTTTTCCCCTTGCTTTTGCTGTTTTTAAAAGTAGTGAGTGGAGTACCCCTTGTCCTACAAGAGGCATGACAGCTTCTCAAAAGACAAGGTCAAGTGTACAAACCAAGATGATGTGTACTCTTAGAATTCAGTATATAAAAGCTCCTTTTGTTCCTTAGTAGCTGTCCTGCTTCTGAGAGAAACAGTGGTGTTGTCCACTTTGCTGAAGCAGGGGAGGCTGAATGTCTTCCCTTCTAAGTGATGTCTGTCAATTAAAGCTAACTGCTGATTTTGCATGCAAGACAAACATGTTGAGATTAGATTGTACCAGCAGCAGCTGTAAATCAGCCCATCCACAATGTTTTTAGTACTGGTCAAGGTAGCAGAGCTTTTAAGTAGCTTACCTATAGCCTCTACTTAGTGTGCAGTTGTAATATTTAGTTGCCAGTAGATTCAGTGAAATGCCAGTAACTAGGTACATGCTGAAAAGTTACTACTCCCTACAGTTAGCTTCTTTGAACTGCTAAAGAGAGAAGGAAACAAGACAATTTATCTACTAGCCATCTGCTCTGCCATCAGAAACTCCAATGTGGTCTTCCAGAGGAGTAAAATTATTCTGCTAAATTTCCTGTAGAAAGATAATCATTATTGGAAAGCAATGCATGACTTATGACATGTCTCAGTTCATCTGTCCTGGGAGCTATCCATTGTACATCCACATCTGCTCCTGTACACCCACACAGGATGGGAAGATATTCCTCCACAGGAAGGTCTTCCGTTCCCTGAGTATGCAGGTGGTATGTATTGGCAAATCACATATTGTGGATGTGGTAGCCAAGTTCCCAGAGTAATGCATACGTAGTGAAGCAATCCACTCAACTTCAGCTGTTCAAATGAGAATACATGATGACTGATCAGGAATAAAATCACATTGCCTTTCATTGTTCCTTCTCTGGTACCTTTTTTAGTCACTTGTACTTGCTACTGGTTTCATTTGAAATAGCATTAGAGGATTAAAAAATGGTATGTCAGTGAGATCAGTCACAGTGAAGACACTTGGTGCTTAAAATATTTAAGAAAATGCAGAGCATTTTAGTGGGCATCATACTTAATTCCAAAACCCTAGACAGTATCTTGGCTTTGGATTACAGATGTTATTCAGTGTTGTTCTCATCCTCCTTCTGTTGTTATGTTAATTTTGAATGCCTTTCTGTAATCACCTGGAACATTTTTTAACTGCTTAATGGAATTTCTTTGCTGGTCATGGAAGATAGGTGATAAAGTTATAGTGTTGAAACTATCCTGATTAGGGCAGGGATCCTGCTCTGAATTAGCAGTTTCTATTTTCATTCTGTGTCTGACTTGCTCAGTTGTGTCTTCGAACATTTCAGCAATTCTGGTTCATTCAGAGGATTTATTTCATTCTTTCCCGCAGCAGATTCTGTGTTTATCTTTTCTCACCTCAGTAAGAGCCCTTTCCCCTTCAGCATATCGGTCGTCCAGCTTTACTGTACACATTGTACATTAAACTAATGACCATTAGTCTTAACAGCTGTCAGGGAACAGATGCCTGCAGTGCCTGCTGTGAGCTTTTAATTGCTCTGCTTTTTACTGATAAAACACAGTTATCTAAGTAGTGGCTTATTAGTAAGTGTACTTGTGAAATACAGTCACTTAAAGCTAGTAGATGAATTGTGGCCAGGAAGGGGTCAATCTTCAGATCAATGGTACATCCTCTTTCATTTTTGGTCTCTTCTGATTTGGAGACTTACTTTTTTTGTGGGAGTTGCTTCTGCTTCTTTTGTTACATTATTTGCTTTTTGTTCACTTACTGACCTTTTTCCAGTCAGCCTTTGCTTTGTTAATGCTGGACAGTGTGTCTGGCTCAACACAATGTGCAGTTAAAGCCTTGCCCTGCTTAAGATGCTTTCCCTGGCAAGAGGCAGAGGCAAAGTACACTTGGAGAACCACCCTCTTCCCCCAGAAAAAAAAAATAAAAGGAAATGAGAAAATGGATGGATCAAAGATATCAAGAACTGGCATCACTGGACTGAGGGAATAGTTAAGCTGAGATTTAGATAGATGAGCCTAAAACAAGTATGTAACAGTATGGATGCATGCTTGAACAGTGGGCCTGGATCAGGGAAAACATTTCAGCAGCAAATCAGGTGGGAATTGTCAGGATTCTAGAAGTCAGTGGCAATCATCTCAAAGTGGTAGATGGCAGAGAAGGTAATAAGGCAAGGACAATTTCTTAGGGAAAAATAGCTTCCTAGGGAATAGTGTGTTCTGCCTGGCGGTTGGTGAATCAGTATTCCTAACATTGCTAAAGCACGAAAAGCTTAAAAGCTCTAGAGTATTTGCAAAAATGCACTTGAGACTTAGAGACTGTGTGCTATGTGCAGCTTCTTTTGGGATTTTCTCTTTAAAATACTGCTGAAACAGGTGTGCACACATGGAGGGAGCTTGGCTGAAAGGCATTCACCTCATGTGCCTTACTAATAGCCATAAACCAACATTCCTACAGCAGAGCCATGACCATTTAACTGTTTCCTTATAGTGAAAATATGCCTGACTTAGTAAATGTGCTAGGCTGCTCAGTCCATAAACCCTGCAGAGCGACTTATTGCCATGCAGAATGAAGAGGAGATGAAGGACTAGGTTAATCTCACTAAAATTATCAGAAGTTATAGAAAACTAGTGGTGGAAAAGTCACATTTTCCTCACCACGTGTTAGACACATTCATGTGCTGAGCTGTTGTAAATCACAAGTTGGCCGGAGAGTGAACATCTGGCAGTGGGATTCTCTACAGTCTAATTTCTTTCAGGTGAGAAAGGATTCATCAGCTAGAGGTAGCAGGGAAGATAGCCATTTTGATTATTTACACTCTTATTCAGGGTGGTCTGTCTTTGTAACTAGTACTTCAGGATGTCTCCCAACCGGCATTGCTGTTTGAAGATGTGTTGACAAGACAGTAGCAGGTGCTGTCAGTGCTCTGCTGAAAAAGGTGGATGAATAGTGTATTCCGTGGCACAGTAGTACCAGGTATGTGTTCACAAATGTTTTGATCATTTGTGGGTGCTGTTAGGCCACCACACACCACCTTTCCCATCTTTTTTAAGGAAGGGGCAGAAAATTATTTCTGATCATAAAGGAAAGTGTAATATAGTGCCAAAAACCTCCTACAGACCCACCCAAAGACCTAGATCAGAAGCTAGGCAGGTTCAGAGGAAAAATGTACAGAATTTTAGCAATGAAAAAAATTAAATGTGGAAATAATGTATATATTTGGTATATTCTCTCTTCCTTGATAAATTCTAAACTGACTGAATCTTTTAGAAGATCTTTCCTATTTTGAAAGGGAGCAATGAACTTGATGAAGAAATTTCCTTACTCAGAACTGTGGCCTGTGTTCTCCAGGTCATAGTGCCTTTGGAACATAGAAGAGAAGTTCTGGCGCCAGTTTTCCATTTACTTGAGTGATTTCCCTCTGTTAATCTACATTCACAAGCTTTTACACAGCCTTATATGTGTGTGTATTCTTTGTGAAGTGATTGAAGTAGGTCAGCAAACAGTGTGGATCGATAAAGATTGTTCTTGCCTCCTGTGTTATTTTACTTTGTTATTTTAGTATAGCTGACTGACCTTTGTGTGTATGACTTAAGTATATTCTTTTTGAGGGATATTTGTATCCTACAGTAAACTAATTTGACTTGTATGAAAATGAATCTTGCCAGCTTATTCTTCATATTACTGGATCTTATCCCTGTTTATATGGTATTTATAGGACTCTGAGGGTCTCATTCACTGAGTTCTTTTATCATGATAGATACTTATTATCAGAAACTTTTTGTCTTCCTAATCTGTTGAAGTTGCTTAGTTGCCTACTCTTGGTTCTCTTGATTGAGTTTTGGGCTATTTGATCTTCAAATAGTTGCACCAAAGATCTATTTCCTTACTGAAAAGTTATTCCAGTTCTTGGTGGCTGAGAATTTGCCTGTTGCCAGGTCTATTTCTGTATGAGACTTTGCAGTCATTTACAGTAGCAGAGCAATTCCTTATATTTCATCTACCTGTTCAGTTCATGATAAACACTATGCTGTTGCTGATGACAACATTGCATAAACAGTATGCAGTGAAGAAAAATTACTAGTGCTAGGGCAGGCTTTTTTTTTTGGGCTGAATACTTGCCAATTTTCCCTTGCCACCTGAATCAGAAGCAGATGTACTGAGATTGAGGGCAGGGAGAAAATTCCCTGTCATTAGCAATAAAAGGCATGGCGGTGGCCTGCAGTGTATGATAGAGTCACTGTTCATCCTTGCCCATTCTATAGAGGTCTGTTTATAATTGCATTTCTGCACATCTTTAATGTCAAGATCTTCAGAAATTAGCTCTGAAGTATATAGCCATTTAGGATTATTTTTTTTTTCCCCTAAGTGCTGTGGTTTTAATACCATTCCATTGCCCCACACATTTCCCTTCTTTGTGTTTTCATTATGCAGCAGGAATTCTCTTAAAAATCTGGATCTGCCACTAGTTCTAGCAGGTGTTTGCTTCTGAGTGCCAGAGTTTTTTTCCTTACGCAGCTCACGGATGAGAATTTCACTGCCCTTAGGCGCAATTTCAACTGAAGTATATGAAAAGCATGTTACTATGTCAGTTCAAATTATATCACTGTTAAAGAAAAAAATCAAAAGGAAATTAAATATAAATAATCACACTAACATAACATAACATTAATAACATTATGGTTATAATTTAAATGAAAAGAATCAGGAAAATCTGAGTCAGGAGTCCCATGTCATTCTTAGCCAGACTCTCCTGAGAGCAGCCATTGTAAAATGAGGATAATGACAACTTTGAGTCATTTGAGATATTATAAAAGAACTAAGATTATATTCTGACTCTGTGTAATACACTGTATAGAAACTAAGTATTGTGTAAAGTCTTGTATCCTACTTCCTCTCATCATTAACCTGTTTATCTGATAGTGGCCAACAATTTTTTTTTCAGTACCTAACAATGTGCTGTTTCTGTCCCATTAAACTCTCTCTATCTTGACCTATGATTTTTACCTTTTTCCCAGTTCTCTCCCGCATACCAGTGGCAGACGGGTGAGTGATTGACTCTGTGGTGTTTAGCTGCCTGCTGGGTTAAGGCACAATACAGAACTCTAAAAAGAAATATTGTAGGTTATCCTGGCTTCTTTGCTAAGAACTTTTGTAGCATATATTTTCTACAGAGATCATAAAAACATTCAGTGAGTGAGAGTTCCATGAGAATATGCTTCAATACTGCTTGATTTATGACAAGCACTTGACTTATGACAAGAATTTTTCCAATTATTAAGTTGCTAAATATAGAATGAAAAGAGGGTTTTGTTTTGAAGTAGAACATATGGTGACAAAAGGGATAAAAAAAAGTATCTTTTTCCATTACTTTAGTCACCTATGTCTGTCTTGCTTTCAAGACTTTAAAGAAGTTTTAATGAAATAGTATTTTCTGTCATTTGCAGATTATTTCTACAAGATATTCCTTCCCTATCACTGTTTGAGGCACAGAGGAGTGTTCGTCAAGAGGATTTTAGTAAAACTTCCATCTTTAAAATGAAAAAGTGAAAACACTCCCCAAGCACTCCTCTTTCCCCCAAAGCACCAAGCCTCAGATTCTACAGGTAGAATCTTTCTTCACCATTCAAAGCTGGTGTTAGAATTTCACTTTATAAGACATAAATAAAGATAAACTGTTGAACCAAAACCCTTATATAAAATACATAAACAAGTAAAGAAACAGCAAATCTGCTCTGCATACAGGAGATATGAGTTCAAGGATGAATTCCCTTCCACACAGCAGGTACAGTCCTTCCTCCCCATACTGCCAGCTCCCCTCAGCCTTTCAGCACTGGCTGCCACTGGCATCCTTAATACAGCCTCTTGGCATCGGTAAGAAGACAGAAAATAGACATCCCACTATGCAGGGGATACAGAAGGTATCAATACTGGGGCGGAAAAACAAGAGGACTGGGATTAAAATTACTGGATTTTTTTTTTGTTAGCTAGTTTCTTCTCTTCCTACTGGTAAATCCATATCTTTGCAAACCTTTTATCTTGTTCTTAGGAACAAGCTTTATACATTTTGTATGTGAAACTCTCAGTGGTAATTGTAATACCCAGATTTTATAGTATGTTTTAGCTATATGCTATAAAATTGCTTTTATGTTGGCTCTAAATATTGTTGTGCCCATTCCCCCAAGGCCAAACTAAAGACTTAGGGAAATAATTGGGTATTGCATATTTTGAAAGCAGAATTTGATCCACAGTCACTAACTTTCTGACAATAATTGGACATGAACTGCTCTAGGGTCATCCCATCAGAGTGCTGTATATTTCACCTTGGCTCTCACTTTTGCAAAGCTCAAGAGCATTGAGTTATCTGATGTTATTCACAGTCCTATTAGTAAATGTTATTTTGCAACGGATGTTGTCCTGCTGCAGATGTATTTGAGCCCTGTAAGGATGTCAGTGGGAACTTTGCCATTGATATCACTAGGAGCAACTTCAGTCTGCTAGTGCAGTTCATTTAAAAGCAAATATTAGACACATCAAATCAATCCTCTGGGAAGACAGTAGAGTCTGCCTAACACTGAATTTAGGAGCAGATTCATTGGAAGAAGGAACACTCCAGGGTTCATATTTCTTTTGGAAATATGAAACAGGGTTGATATTTAAGCTGGGTTTTGAAACTAAATGAGATTTTGGCTAAATGCTACTGCAGCCTTTCAATAAGAAGTTTAATCTTTTAGCCAGACCAAAGTGAGGAAAAACATAAGTAGCTACTGATAAATATCCAAAAGCTTAATCACTTGTATAAATTCCTGAAGATACAGAAAAAAATTTTCTAAATGTGTTGATCTGTCTGCAGACCAAGCTATGCCAAAGAAAACGTATTTACATTTATTCAAGAACAAATTTTGTAGAAATGTCCTTTTGAAAAGACTGAAAGTATCTTAAAACCAAAATTATCTCTATTATTCTTCTTGTGTTCAGTGTTGGCTTTAGTTTGTACAAAGCTACAGCATGAAGAAAGGCTACTTAGTCTGAGCAGTCTTTTTTTGATGAAAGGATCTTGAGCATATTTATCAGTGGAATGATTCCTAGTGCTTGAATGGGCACAGGATGGGCTTCATTTGGGCAGCAGAAATGATGTAGGCAATTGCTTTCTTGCACTTGTAAATATGACTGTAGTTATGGCTTAAATTCAGTTTACAATTGTATGACACTTTATAATTGTAGACAATTTTAAGCAATAGCTGAACTTTCAGTTTCTAAGTTCCTTGATGACAGCACTTTACTTTGTCTTAAATAGGCTTATATAAAATACTTCTGAATTCTTTTGCTTATCTTTGTATGTATCTTCAAATTAGAGTCACGTTTTCCCAAGTTTGTTTATTTCTATGTATTCTAAACAGGTCTAAAATGAAAGATGACAGGAAAAATCATTAGATTTGGTCTTAAATCAAGCATGTCAGAAGTTTGCCTTTAACTAGTACAGAGCATACACCATGGGAAAAGCAATACTTGAGAGACACTTGAGTTCTATCTGTGGGAGAAGTTTTGGTTCAGTCTTTCAGGTTGTGATGACATCTCACCTGTATCTTCCCTGATGAAATCTGAGAGTCGTGTTCAGTGTTTGAGGGCTCTTTTATGAAGAAGTATGTCTTTCATCAGTTCAGCTGAGTCCTTTTTTGTTTTTAGAAGGAATGTTTATAGTTTAATTCTGGTTTGAAATGCTGGTCTCTTAGTTTAATATTAATAATTAAATAACTGGCCTGGTCTCCAGAAATACAGAGCTGCTGGCAGCCTCTGTGGAAACTCTGTTCACTTCCTGGGTCTTTAAATGTTTCAGAGTGTCTAGCATTAGGAAGCTATTTCTGTAAATCTTGGCCATGGCAAAAGCTAATCTGAGTCTGCTAGGTATTTATTCATCAAGATAGATTGCTCTGGAGATATTTGAAGTTCTGAATTGTTAATGTGACCTTGTTTATCTGCTTACATGCGCCACATTTTGATGAAGCTTGAGTGCTATGCTCTAACATTTTGTGCTGCAGTCCTTGAAAATCCATTCAACTGAACAGCTACTTAACTGGCATATTACTTCCCTGGGGCATAGATCATATGCTACAACAGCTTAGTAGACAGATATTTAACTTGAATTAAATGAGAAGGCTCACATTTTGGTGTATGATTGGACTTGCCATGCATATGAATCTGACAAGCATGTATTTACAAGTCATTGAGAGTGCAGATAGTTTTTCTCACTTTATCTGTTTTTACCATCTTTTTTTTTAAAACAGTAATTGTTGGAAGCTGACACTCTCAAGACCCTGCCCAATTTTCCCCTTCCAGCAAGAACTAATGACAGAGCCTCAAAATTATAGGAAGCAAACTGCCTTTGCTGTGCTGGTCTGTTTTTTATAGAATTTACTCTGGGTAGGACAATGCAGTTATACTTATATATATCTATGAAGCTTTAGGTGACTGGACCTTTATCCTTTGTCTGCTTCTCTTCAAAAATAAGATATTGGGCAGTTTCAGGAAGTGTGGTATTTTGTCATCTTTGGCATTTAAAGTAGGTAATTTTGAAGTTTTAATCTTCTTCATTACACAAAACAGTTTGTTCTCATCATGCTCTCTATTTTAGCAAGAACACAGGTTTAGACAAGGAGTGGCTGATTTAAATCTAGATAATGCTGATTTGCATTCAGATGTATATGTCAGAGCATAGTTCTTATTCTTAATGTGGTTCTTGGTGCCAACAAATTCTAAAATTAAAAATTCCTCTGTACCTGAAAGATGTTTGATTTCTAACTATGTTCAAGTCATTTGAGATATTCCATCTGTTTTTCCATCTTCTTGACCTTCACTACTCAGGCTTAGTAGAAAGCTCACTTTCTAAAACTGTTGCTGTTTATATATAAATAAGGAACAATTACTATGATTAAATAGAATAGTGACTTGTTATTATGAGGTCCAGTTGAACTTTTTCATAGCCTTCTTATCAAGTGATCCCTTAGAATTTTACACTAAATTACATTTTTTAATTTATCTGAAATGATAGTAGCAGTTTAAATCCTTGGATGAAATTGTTAATCTGTTACTTGGAAGGAATGACGGATGATTAATATTTGTAATTTTCAGTCATAGGGCAGCTCTCCATTTTAGTGATTGCTCTGATTCAGTAATTACAAATGAATTGGGTGGAAATAGTTAACATGAATCCCGGCTATCAAATTAAAAAAGAGTGATTACAGTAATTTACATTGTATAGTGGTTTTAGAGTATGCTAATGGGATTCCTTTTTGGTCAGAATGAATAAGAAGATATGCCCCAGCAGCACGCCTGCTGTACTTTCGTCACTGAGAGCTACACTGTCCATAGGAACTAGTTGAAAGTAAGTTCCTCATGTTAAAATATGCTTTATGTGGGCATCTGGTCCTGCACACTATTTTTATCTGCAGATTCAGTTCTACTTGGCCACGCTACTTGCTAATGTCAGCATTGGCTGGGAAGCACTCAGTAATCATCCCTCTTTCAGTAATATAATAAAATATAGAATACCCAAATCCAGCAACTCCAAGTTGGGCAGATGCTTCTAGTCAGAGCAGAATATAGAGCAGTGAAACTGGGCAGTAGTAAAAATGACAACATGAAACTCTCAGTGGAAGGAGATCTAAAATCCAGAAGCTTGGATATAAGCTATTCATTTTGTCTTCTGCAATTGAAAGTGGAAGAGATATTTAATCTTTAAGCACTCAGGTGGGGAGTGATGAGTGAGGAAGCAATTGCAACCTGAGATCAAAGCTATGCTCAGAGCATATGCCTTTGAATAAGAGCAGAGCCATTTTACACTTCCCAGAACCTACATATGTTATCTACTTACCAGGGTAGTTCTTGCTCACATAGGTGAAGTGATGCAGCATGGAGGACATATATTATTTTTTTTGTTTCTGACTAGTGAGTTACATGCTTTGATTAACCAATAACTGGAAAGATTTTCAAACAGTGATCTGTTTCTACCTACTAAATTTTCTTCTTTGTCATGCTTCCTTGCTCCCTGACATATTAGTTTCAATGAATTTTATTCAGTGATTATTATTATGTCTGGTTTGGCTACATTATCACCTTCTACTGTCTTCATATGCTGAAGATCATCATAAAAGCTGTTTTAAAATGCCTGTTGTAAATCTTAAGTGTACTTGTTTAACTTAATGTTTAACTTCAAGCTATTAACATTAAACTGGCCATTAAACAGACTTAAAACACTAGCTTGAAATGCAATTGTTTTCTGAAACTTGCACTTGCAGTCTAGTTTAAAACGTGAATTTATATTAGATTAGCAAAGTCTTTCAGAGATGATCCCAAATATACTATAAAACCAGAGATTGTTGAAATTTGAGTTATGTTTAAGCAAAAATGCCCACAGAAATATAAAAGCCTCACAAGGAATGTTGGTAGATTCCTCAGTGGGGAATAAAGTGGACTAAGTGGAAACAGTACATTTTGTGTTCAGTATGAATGAAAGTGCCTGTGCAGCTTATTTGAAGGTACCTATATCTAGAGGGAAAAGATGTTCTTGTTTTTCTGCTACTTTGGTAAGTCAATACAAAAGAGTTCTTTGCGCATTTGAAGCTTTGATTATTTCTTTAGCTGTACTTACTGATTTGGGTTGTTCATCAGCTGTAATTACTTGGCTTCAACATTGGTTTGCCAGGATAATGTGTTCATAATGTGTTCTTAGAAGATTTTTATTTTTCATTAAATGCTTTGCTGGATTCTTCCTTACTTTAGTTATATGGGGTAGGTAGCAGTACCTATTGCTGTAGCTAGCAGATCAGTTTCCACTGGAACCTCCTGTGTAACCTTATAAAACGTTCATCGTTTACATTAAATTTTTCCATGCTTGGAAGCCAGGTTTTGCTTGCCTTAATCTAGCAAGCATTCTTCTGCTTTTCCAGTGGCTAGCTGCTCATTAGCTTGTAATATGAAAACTGATGTGTTTGAGAGAAGCACTTAGTTTTTCATGTCATATTTATTACATTGTTATTTCAGCTTCAAAAGTTGGCTTTTTTTTATATTCAAAGCATAATACTGATGAATGTCCAAAGACTTTCTATTTTAAATATTTGGCTTATGAAGATGAGGAACACAAGCAAGTTAATCACTGCATATCCTACTGGCAAATTTGTTTATGGGAATTTAGGCAACAATGTGATATATACATTTATCTAAGAAGTGTGCTGGCTTACTTGGATTCTCTTCTGTCTGTAGATTGGGCAGCTCTTTCAAAACTATTGTTATAAATTGCTAGCACTTAACACTGTTCTTTTCCAAAGTATTTTACAAATATAAACTAAACTTAACAATACACCATTAATATGTGTCAGTTGGTGTTGTAATTGTGGTTTACACCTGGGGACACTGAGGTAGAAAAGTACTTTAACACAGGCCACCCGAGAGTTAGAAAGCGTATCTCTTATCCATTAGTCCTGTGCTGAAATCATAGGATTACATCATTGCCATATTCCCTCACATAGGATCTATCGATAGCCCAGTGAAACCAGTAGGGAAAAATGCCAGATTATGTCAGCCAGTTTCATGTCTGGGTTATACTTAACATGTCAAGGTTTGCATCGGCTGCAGCCAGCTTGAATGCAGCAAGAAGCATAACTGTGGCCCTCGCTCGCTTTATGGAAAAATTGTTATCAAATGTAGATTTATTCTTCTCATTTTATGATTTAATTCTGCATAAAAAGTCACTTGGCTAAATTGTGCAAGTGGGACCACTGCTACAATAGGCTTTATAGAAATGTCATGATAACATGAACATGAATTTCTCTTATGCGGGCCTGATGAAAAAAATCCTTTCAAATCTTATTCAGTCTTGCATGTTAAAATGCGACCCTTTACCCTAGTCTAGACATGTCCTTTGCAAGATATTTCTAGTTTATATGAAGACTGCTTGATTTGAAATAAGTATGTTAATCTAATGCTGTCAGGAATGATGGGGTTTACAGCCTGAGAAGCTGACAGCTTCTTTTGCAGAACAAAGTAAAAGCAACGTAAGCTTCTCCAGACCCATACTTCGAATGACATGTCATCTGCTTTTTATGAGATAAGTTGTGAGCTTCAGAAAGTGAACTTGCTGCACGAGAGGAACTGCAGAAGGTCCTGCCTTCCTTTTCCACCACAAACTGCTTAAACTATGTGGATTACTTGAACTCTCTAGTTATCTGGCACTGAGATTATACACCTATATTTGCTACAGTTCTAACCAACAGTCTGGAAACTGGTTGATGGAAACTGCTAGCTTTCATGTAAAATTACATTGTATACGTCAAAATATAACAAACAATTTAATGAAACCCTATTTATTAAATTGACTCTCTGGGAAATGTCCAGCAGACACTTGTACGTTTCAGGCCTAGTTTTCTTCCCTGAAAGGTTGCAACCTTTTGGAAGGTAGTTTTCATCTCCTTGCTTTTTCCACTCTCTCGCACCACAGCTGGACTCAATATTCTGTATTCAGAAGATAATTGCTTATTTTACCCAGTATGCAAGCCAATTAGCTTCCCAGGCTAAAGTTACAATGTAGTAGGAATAATGATGTAAGAGTCTGTGCAGTACCTTTACTACTTAGCTGGGATGCTTTAGATGTACAGTGTAATGAGAGAGTGTTCAACCAGCATGTTCAGCATGTCTAGCACGTATCAGGTGTGTTATGATCACTGAACATGCACAGATCAGTTAAGCAAAAGCCATTTGTCTAATAAGGGCTCAGGTGTCAGCCCAGCTGCAGGTACTGGTGCCTAATCTGGCACAATTAGCTCCTCTGTAGCTCAAAATGAGCCATTCTTCCTCTCCCAGTATGATTTTTACTCTCAAGCAGTTGTGAATAGCATACAGACCACTGCCTGGTGTTCAGTCCAGCCATTCCCTGCTCCCTTCTGATTTCTTCATTGCAGTAATATCTTCCTGCAGGATCTGAAAGTAACTCACTGTCGTGGTTTCATTGGCTACCCTACTTTGAGGAGGCTGAACTAGATGAGCTTTCAAGATGTCTTCCAGGCTGAGTTATTCTGTGATTTTGTCTTTGTATTTTCCTGTGAGAATGGATATACTGTATTTAACCAAAACCCTGTTACCTGCAGCAGCCAGCAACTGTCCAGTGAAGAGTACAAAGAAAAAGAAAGTGTAGCTTAACGTTGCTTTCCAGTGTAGTTTTTGTAGTGTCTTTCAGCAGAGATGGTTGATAAGCCAGAGGCGGTATCTTTGTTTAATAGAAGTTTCTGCTATCTGAAGCATCTGGTTTGGTTTTGGACCTCTGTAAGCATTTGGCATATCCTCATCAGGGACCTGTGTAGCAAAATATGCACCCAGAAATTCTGTGCCTGAAAACACATCGCTTCAGCTCCCCACCCCCAAAAAATTCAAGTCTAGTATTTCTAATTATATGCATAGAAGCTTTCTTAAATTTTGACTTGTGTTTGCAGTAGCTGTAACGTGACCTTTCTGAATCTCTTACAGACGAGAGCAGAGCAGTCCCAAGGTGCATACTTCTTGCCTGAGTTTGCACTTTCTCCACAGGGGAGTTTTCTTGAGGATACCACGGGGGAACAATTCCTCACGTACCGTTATGATGACCAGGTCAGTATGCCACATGTGAAAATGATAAATTCTCACATTCATGTAACCCTGAGATATACATTACTGGGAAACAAACTAAGGTACAAAGTGTGTATTGTCTTTTGAAGGCACATTGCATTTATAGCAAATTGAATAACACACTACATGAAATAAAAATCAAGGCACTTATTTGTAGAAAACCACTTATATTAATAGGATGTAGGAGAACAACAACGTTCAGTGATGTGTTAATAGATGTTTATAGTTAGTTCTGTAAAATATGTAGGATTAGAGGTGATTGTCATTTCTGTGAATTGTTTGAGCTATCCTAAATTTTATTGTTTCATAGATAAATCACTACAAGGCAGATCTTGTATTTCCCAGCCTGTGAAAAGTCAGCACATTATAGTAGTTCATGAAGTTTTCAGAGGGGAAGGTTGAGTGAATCATAAAGAAACAAATGCAAAGTGTAATAATGGATGAAGCAGAGTGTTTAGAAAGCAACAAATTATGTATTTTAAAGGTAAAGATCTTTAATGCTTTCTCCAGACCCATTATGTTAAACATGGAATATAGATATAAATGTAAAGAAAGCAACATGAAAGAAATGCTATTAATCTTGGCAAAAGATCTAAAGTGAACCTGGGAAATGTGTGGCGTGCTGTGGAAATTTACTCATAACACAATGTGTTCCAGAAGTCAGTTGAACTTCACATCAAAACAGTCTGAATTACATTCATAGGCACTTACAGTACATTTCTCAAGAGGAGAGAATTGTTAGGAAATGTTCCCTGTAAAAATGGGAGAAGAGACAAGCTTGCCCTGCAGCCACAAGGTATGCAAGTCAAGTGACTGGCAGCTTTATTTTGAAAGATAGCCTCCTTGCAGGAGAAATGCAGTTTCCTCACTACTAATCTAAGAGAGAAGAGAGCTCAGATAAGTTTATTAAATCTTTAGGCTGAGTCTCTTTTTAGGAAGACAAAAGGAAGCAGAAAAGAGAAAGCACTTTGGGCTACTGTAATTTATGTAAATTTATTTTAAATGTACATACAATACTTCATGCTTTTGCTACCCTGTAGAGTTTTGATTATCAACAGAAAAGGTACTTATCTAAGAAGTCTCCTGGACCAAACACCTGGGAAGGCAATAACTTACAGGACAATAAAACGCAGGTGCAACTCAGGCTGTGTTTAATGACAGTAGGTGAAAAGTACTATAAAAGTTATACACTTTGATCAATACAGTTTCCACTAAATGGAGCACATTTTAGAGAAGATGATAAATCTAAAAAGGGGATAGTCTAAAGTCTTTGAATAGACTGTTTGGAATATGTGAATGACAGCTGATTAAAAACCATTATTAATCCCCCTCCACAACCTGGCTCAGATACCAGCACTGGCCTATACAGAAGCCAAGCTCAATTCATTTGATGGAAAGTTTTCCATTAATTCCATTGGGATCTGAGTTGGATCAGGGATATGGTCAGCTTCTGTTCTTTCACAAATATAATTCAGCTTTGAATCCTGCTCTATTTGAGCAGGAGTGAACAATATAGAATTAAATTTGAATTCTTGGTACTGGAAGTGGTGCTCAGACATCAGGTTGTTGAAAATAAAAGCAACTGTATGAGTAGTAGTTTCTTTTGAAAGGAAATTCAGTTCTTAAGCATTTTTTGTTAGAAATCTAAACACATTGAATGCAGACTGGAACAGTTCTGTATCTCCAGTTTACCTTCCAGTGTGTAAACCAAGAATTCTTTGGTAAGTATTAAGATTATTCTCCTTGACATTCTAGGATATTAATCATAAGGTTGCAGTAATGTACAATTATAATTTACTTATGCTTTTGCTGAAATGTTCATACAAAACTAACTTCTATCGTGGTCAAACCAAGCTTTGAAATGTTGTGTGTGTTCTTGTTGTCTGTTTCATTCTACTCTTTCATATGACATTTACTGTATAAATGGACAGAAGTCTTAAACCAGAGGTTTTGATTCACTTTCTGTTGTGCCCTCTGTGAATGGATGTTGGCCTGTGGGAAATATATTCCTTTCTTTTTCCTGAATACCAGAATTGTTCTGTGGACATACCTAACAGAGTCCTGGTGTTCCTGTACATCCTAAGATCCATTCATTTATTTGAAAATTGGAAAAGTGAAATAACCTTGTGCACTTGATGCCAACAAAACAAAAGTCTTGTCTGATCCACCATGAAAATCACCCTCCCTTTGTATTCCTATAAGGGAGCAGAACAGATTAAGGGATGAGAGCTTCCTAAGACTTTGTCATGGGGGTGAGAGAAGAGGGAGGGTCACAACCTCTGTTATTTTGGCTAACCAACAAGATGTTGATACGCTTGCAGGAAAAGTGTTCCTTCTGTATGTTCCCCCCTTGCACTACTCCTCATAACTAGGCCAATTAAATTTCAAGTTTGTTGGGATAGATGGATATTATTTTTATACATCATCATTGTCATCGTTGTGATCCAAGATTAGTTCCTTTACATCCTCCAAACACAGGAATGTTTCAAAGGGGTTTTCTTTGGCTGTTGTGTGTGATATTTTTCAAGTGGGGAGCCAGTTTAATCAGGATCATTCATTCCTTTGTTAGTAAGTAATCTCAGTAAAATAGAACTAGCTGTTACTGAAATATTCAAAAGTATTTGCTATCTGAAAAGACAAGCTTACAGTTCGAAATGGAAGATGAGTAAATATTAATGGGAACACACTGTACTCTGTTGTAGCCCAGCAAAATTACATATGGATTCATGTTGCACATGCAAGATAGTACATTTTGTTCTGGTTTAGTCTGGCAGGACTGTGCTCTCATTTTTTGTACCGGATTGCACTAACCCCTTTGCATATTCAGTTGCTATGTGTGTATTTAAGAATTACATGCAGATGAATTTTTTTGGCTAAGATATTTTCAAAATTCAGTGAATGTATCTTTCTCCCCCCCTCTTTCTGATGGTAGAAGAAAATACCTCATAAGACCTGATTAAGTACTGCCCCCTTTATTCATTGACATGACATCTGCATAAGATGTTACATTACAGCTTTGACACATTTACTACTTTGTCTTCAGGGAAAAACAGTGATTCAAAGCAAATACTTTTGAGGGCTCCCAAAAAACAGAAACACAGAAATGTTTGCACTGAGTATTTTCTTATAGCTCCTGCATTGTTCAGCAAGCTTTGTCTTGCATCACACATTGCGTATTGCATTGCTAGAATTCTGCTGTGTCAATGTAATTTAAATCTAACTCGGTACCAAAGGGGTTTTGATGCATAGCCAAAGACTTCAATTGCCATTAGAAATTTGAGACTGAAAAAAATATGTCCCTCTCCTATCATTTTTGAATGAGTTTTAAAATAAACATTATAAATAGTAGCGTGTCCCCCAACTTTGAGATAGAAGTTGAACCTTGCCATAAGGAGTAGTTTCCTGGTTTTCCTTCTGATTTCTTTTGGCTTTTCACCTTTTAATCTACTGTGAGGAATTTTTTTCTTTTCCAGAATACTAGTAGTACTGGAAATCTTTCTTAAAGAAATAAAATGTTCTTGTTTTCTGACACTTAAGGTATTGCTTCCAAGTATTAAAACCATTCCATATGATGGACCACCAACAAGGACAGCAGTGAAAACTTGGTTGAACCGAATATGCTTGAAGTAGCTTTCCACTTTGATAGGCTGAAAGTGACAGCTCTTGGGAGGTGGGAAGGAAATAAAAAATGCAAAATGAGAAAATGTTTGCTTGACCAGTTAACTTCTTAGATGACCTTGCTCCCTCTAAATGTTATGATGTTTACTAGTTTAAACTCACAGCAAGGACCCCTCATTCAGGAATTAGACATATGGCACAGTGTAGTCATTGTAGTCTAGTCTTGATGAAGAAATATAGTGTTTCTAAACAATTAAAAAAAAAGATGCAGTCAGAGAGTGATAAATATTGGCATCTTGAAACCACCCAGCAAGTAATTAAAATAATGAAAATCTAGATTTTCAGACTTGAGTGTTTAGTTACACCAGGTAAGGTGGAAACCAGTGAGTTGGTTTTCAATTAGTTGTGCAAATTGTAACACAGGCTGAGGCTCTTGCAATTCTTTTAATAAGTAACCTTGCTTTGGGTTTGCTAGAAAGTCTGCTATCAAATGGATGCCAACCTGACATATCCATAGAATCATAGAATCACCTGGATTGGAAAAGACCTTTTCCATCATCAAGTCCAACCTTTAACCCAGCACTGCCAAGGCCACCACTAAACCATGTCACTGAGAGTTTCATCTACATGATTTTTGAACGCTTCCAGGGATGGGAATTCCACCAGTGCCCTGGGCAGTCTGTCCCAGTGAGTGATCACCCTTTCGATGAAGAATTTTTTCCTACTATCCAGTCTAAACCGTGAGGCAGTTTCCTCTTGTCCTGTCATTTGTTACTTGGGAGAAGAGACCAGTCACCTCCTGACTCCCATCTTCCTTTCAGGCAGTTGTAGAGGGAAATGTGTGATGACACATAGCAAGAAGCCTTGCAGCTCTTGTCCTTGTGTCTACAGCCTGGGGTTAGCCCTGTAGATAGCAACACATTTACACTTCATGGCTAGCGCTCAAAGCATGACCCTGCAGAAGTGGTTTTCCTTGCAACGGCAGCAAACTGATGCAGGAGCAATGTTCCCATTCCCACCATGCCATGTTTGCAAGCATGATCTGGATGATTTATAAAATTAATATACAAATAAACCGATGGAACCTATTATCCCACCTTTGTATTTGTAGTCAACCAGCAATAAATATCTGTTTGTTGTGTAAGTACATATAAATTATTGCATAGGCAGAAGTTGTCTTACGGATCCTGCTTATCTGACAGCCTTTTCTTCCCCTTATTTTTCACCTGCTTTCCCCACTGCACCTGCTGAAGATTGCCATCCTCCCTGGTCTGCCTCTGGAACTATATGTGATTCACAGCCTGCTTTTTAGTATCAGCTGCTTGCTGGCTTCTGCTCCTAGTCTGAGCCTTTTTATTCCATTGCCAGCTAGTTTGCATGTAAGTCACCAGTGAAATGGAGCTAGAAATTTTTGGGCTTGGAGACGAGTCATGCAAGGGACAAGCTTATTTCAAATTAACACATTAGTGAAGACAAGCTCTAATCCTGAGAACGGAGCAAGATTTGTAGCTAACGACACACTTGCTACCCAAATACATAAAGCTCCTGCACTCCCCTTCCGAGAAGGAGCCAGAAACTTTTGTTGTGCTGTGAGATGATATTTTTGTAGATGCCCTGAAGAAGCATTCAGATCTATTAAAAGGATTCAACATTTTGAATCTCAATGTCTAGCTCTTCATTTAAAGATTCTCTTTGGAATGAAACAAGCTGTTCTCAAGTGGGCATAAGTTATTTCAGGCATTTTTCTACAATGCAAACCTTTCCCCAGCAAACACTCCTGGTGATAGGTGTCATTTGTCTATTCTGAGACTGAGCTGATAGACTTAATTACATTTAAGCACCAGAGGTGAAATTTTTAGACTTGGCTACCTGCATTATGTTAGAAATATTCCCCTTCAGCTGAGTAGGGGACTGACTTGCAGTCCCTATTCAGCCAGTGTGCTGATCATTAGGATAACGCAAATTCCACTGAATCCTGCAAAGCAGTTCCATTTTCATAGTTGGACATCTTGTGTAAGTAACAAATTATGAGGTCAGGTTTGTGGCACTCCATACTAAGCCTACAGATGTTAATAAGGAATTTTAAGTCATGTTCAAAGAGTTTAGAGCCATGTATTTGTAAGGCTGTGTGAAGGTGAAATACATTATTTGGTGTTTTCTTGGAAATTCATCTGAAGGTGATATGTGCTTTTGGTTTCTTTTTTTTATTTATTTTATTTTTTTTGTTACTTTTGTTTTTAATTTGGACCTCTTTATTTTTAAGTTGTGGTTTTGTTGAGTCTTTTTCCCCCCCTCCTAAATATTAC
>JANRGW010018317.1:2063-38775 GCA_024733675.1 Psilopsiagon aymara | reverse complement strand
TGACCAAAGAGGTATTCCATACCACAGCACGTCATGCCCAGTATAGAAACTGGGGGCAGTCACCCAGAAGGGTGAGAACACTGCTCGGTCGGGCTGGGTATCGGTCAGTGGGTGGTGAGCGGTTGTATTCTCTTCCCTTGTAATTTCCCTTATCATTATTACTATTGGTGGCAGCAGCAGTGGTTTGTGTTATACCTCAGTCACTGCACTGCTCTTATCTCAACCCGTGGGAGTCACATTCTTTCGATTCTCCTCCCCATCCTTCCGGGAGCAGGGGGAGGAAGGGGGGAGACTGAGAGAGCAGCTGCGTGGTTCTGAGTTATGGCTGGGCTTAAACCACGACACTGAGGAGGCAGAGTGAGCCTGTCCTGCAGCAGGCATGTGTCCACCACCAGTAATCGACTTTAAGTGGAGAGCTGCCCACTGGCAAGTATAAGGATGCTGGTGAGGGACTCTTCATTAGGGACTGTAGCGATAGGACATGGGGTAACGGGTTCAAACTTAAAAGGGGAAGTTTAGATTGGATATGAGGAAGAAATACTTTAATGCAAAGGTGGTGAGGCACTGGAATGGGTTGCCCAGGGAAGTTGTGAATGCTCCATCACTGGCAGTGTTCAAGGCCAGGTTGGACATAGCCTTGGGTGGCATGGTTTAGTGGGAGGTGTCCCTGCCCATGGCAGGGGGGTTGGAACTGGATGAGCTTAAGGTCCTTTCCAACTCTCACTATTCTATGATTCTATGACTCAAAGTATAAGAACTGCATGTGCCTCTTTGACTCTAAAAAACATTAGATTTTCAACTCTGTCATAGGTACAAAGGAAGACATGGAGAAAAGCTCCATGTGAAAGGGGTGGGCATGTAAAGGCAGACTATGATGACACCTGCCTGGTTGAGTTTAGGCTCAGAGAGACCTCTGGAAGGAGGAAAAAAGGATGCTCAGGAGAAGCAGCGCTGGCAGGGCCTTCCGCAGAAGCACACCTCATTTTTTTTAATTAGGTTATAACTCAATTACGAATGCAAGGCTCTTCATTCCTGACAAGTTTTTTATAATCTTAATGTGATCTCATGTCAGAAGGGTACCTTCCTCT
The DNA here is from genome assembly GCA_024733675.1 of Psilopsiagon aymara. NCBI lineage: Eukaryota > Metazoa > Chordata > Aves > Psittaciformes > Psittacidae > Psilopsiagon > Psilopsiagon aymara. Next base: position 37,687 of record JANRGW010018317.1, on the reverse strand, counting down.
GATAACCAAGCCCAGCTAAGAGTTTAACTAGAATAATAGCTGATTAAAAGGGGTTAATAGATACACCTCAAACAGACGTAAATTAATGGGAGACGCTGTCTGTTGGCTAATGGGATCAGAACCGTATTTGTTTAGTTTATGAATGATTAATCTCCCTCTCTTGGCATTCCTCAGATGCTAATTGCACTTAGGGAGCCCATGTTTGTTTTTACAAGAGCAGGAGGTGGCAGAGGGAAGGCGATGGTTGGCCCAAAGGGGAGCTCCTTCACCCTCTGTAATGGGCGCTTGGCACAGCCAGGGGGAATACCAGTAAACCCTCGCTAAACCAGAGCTGACCCTAAACGTGGGAAACTCTTCAATTACAGATATTAGTAAGGTCATTTGGGGTATTTGTGAAGTGCGCAAATGCAGCCAGTGCTGAGGCTCGTCCCACCCTCCTGCACGGGCAATTTCACACCACCACAGTACTTGGATTTTTCCCCCTGGAAATACTCCAGGTTGATCACAGAAAAGCTAAAAGAAGTGCCAAAGGAAGGGAACCCACTTCTCATGGCAACTTCTGCATCTGACAATTCAGAGAAGGAGAGCAGGAGCATTTGTCAGAAGTGCTGGGAGGGAAGCAGTAATTGCCTGGAAGCAGCCACAGATGCGGGGCTCATTCCAGCTGCCTCTGCATCGCTAAGAGGTAACCAAATCATTTTCCTCTCTACATACTTGTCAGCTCCATTATCTTTGTACCTAACAACACAAATGTGCTATCTCAGCCATACTGTGAATTTACTAGCAAACAAACCATTTTAAAAAACAATAAAAAAACCAAAACAAAATGAAAAGAAAGGGGTTTTCATCTCAAGCTTAGCAAGCATAAGGCATTTTCTAAACAAAGCCCTGCCAAGCGGGGTCCCCAGTTCATCGAGGTACCAAAGCATGTGCCACCCAAGCCAGCTGGCATCACCCAGCCCAAATTTGCAGCAGTTTTGCAAAGGGCTTATTGAATTTGGAGCCACAAGGAGCAGCTTTAGAAGGCAGGTACTCATCCTGAGCGCAGCATCCTTGCAGTGATGAATTAAGTGACCTTTGGAAGTCATTTGCTGAGATCAAGATTTGGGCTCGCCAAACTGCTAAGCTGTGACAAAGGCCAGTTCTTTGCTCAGTTTAGTTTGAAATGTCCCAGGTGATGGTGGGATTTGACTTTATGGATGATTAAGACTCACTGATGAAAAAATTAGTGTAATGGTGAGCAAGACTAGGGTGTTCATCCATTCGTTGACTTCACCAAGTAATGAGTGTTTGAAAGACATGAGGAACACTGGGAAGACCAAAGGAACACCACTTCTACATAAGACTTTCTTTTTAAGTTTGGGATGAATTGAAATGGTCTGAGGGAAATCTCATCTTAAACATAAAACCCTGCTGTTACCAAAATTGCATGCTAAGAAAGGGGATGTGCTTTTACTATTCTCCATAAATAACATTACTTTGTACTGTTCCCAGGTATTTCATTCATCACTGTATCATGCAGAAAACCTGAGCTGAATAAAACCTTCTGAAAGAAGATGAGGAGTCCCATTCTGCGTTATAGATTGTTTTGCATTTACTAAAGGCATTCTTTTTCTCTGCCTGCTTTCCACAAACATGGACAATAAACCATATATGAGGAGGGGTGAACTTCTACTTTTTGCCAAACAGCATTAGAATAAATTCTCAATTAAGGGAGTCACCTAGAAGTATTGGGTTTAATAAATTGGCAATTATTTGCTTTCCAGCTGGATAGCACAAGAAGCACTCTCCAAAACTGGAGGGAAGTTCTAGCAAGGCAGGTTTTGGCTAAAATCTGATGGATAGAGTGGGCATACAAAGCTGTGAGAGCCTTTTTAAAGCCTGGATAAGGTGTTCAGGTGTAGCTTGTTGCTGGAATATGGGAGGAGCTGGGAAGTGGAGAAGCACCAGAGCATTTATTAAGCACCCCCATCCATTACACTCAGCCGTGAGTGTTTGTTATCCAAACTAAACTTCAGCTGAGGTCTCCTGAGAGCTTGTGGCAAAATTACTGGCTGCAGTGCTTATAAATCCAATGAGATGAGCATGAGGGTTGTATAGATACAGCATCTGGCAAACTCATCCTTGCACCTGCAAGGACTATGTCCTGCCTCTGCCTTGCTAAGTGAAGTGAATCCTGTGCCTGTATATAGAAGAGGTATGAGCACATATGGGTGCAGGTATGGGGTGGCTGTGCGAAAGGTATAAAGACTCTGCTAAGCCCTTCTTTAAAAACTGTTAAACTCTCCCAAAGGTAGCACTGGAAAAGAGGGTTAGATGTGTGACAGGTCTTGTGTGCAGTGATTGAGCTCTGGGACCCTGTGGATAGTGGCTGGGGGAAGCCTGTGGTGATGGGTGTTCCCTGTAAGGGGCTGGTTGAGTAAGTGGTGCCCCTCCAGCCCTCTCCCCCGTGCTGAAGACCCCAAACTGCCTTTTGTACAGCAAGAGCAGCCTCCAGGCAGCAGTTTGAAAACTCTGGTTTTGCAGGCACTTACAGCTGCAGGTAGATGCCTCGTGAGGTTTTCAGAAGTGCCTAGGCATGTAAAGCACCTCATTCCCAGTGCAAATGCCACCAGGTGTCTGCTTGCATCATTAAGCACCTAATTGCCTCTGAAACCTGGCTCCTGAGAGCAGGACGGCTGCTGCCTGTGGCACCTCAGCCACGCAGCACAGCTCCCACAGGATAAAAAGCCCTCATCCTCATTCCTGTGTTCTGCAGGCTTCCCCCTGCCTCAGTTTCCTCATGGAGCAAGTAATTATTCACATACCTTCGGGAAGTCTTTTGAGATCTGCTGATGAGCTGTGTTGGAGAGAAAGGTGGTACCAAAGGGCCGATTATTGCAGTTTTTTTACCGGTACTTTTTACTGAAAGCACAGCATTACACTGACTCCAAAGAATTGGGAGCAGGGTTAAAAAAGCATCCCAGCAGAGGATGGCAGGAGCTGCCCTTTGCTGGTCCATGTTTCTCACTTGTCCTTGCACCAAGGGGCTAAAAGGAGACAAAGTTTTTGCTTCTCGTGCACTGACAAATGGCCTGGCCAGGTAACAAATTCCAGGCTGGAATATGCCTCTTCAGCAGCCCAATGTGTGATTGCAGTGGGCTTTGCATTAATTTGTGAAATGTCGTGTTTAAATTGGTTTTACAGTTCACTGGGAGCGTGAGGCTGCAGCCTCAATAGCAAGTGATGCTCACACACAGCCAGAGGAAATCATACTGAAAACTGTCTCTGTTGCTGACCCCTCATGACTGGACCTGGCAGCAAGGAGCAGGGACCAACCCAGGTGTAAGTTAGTAAATACATACATACCATGAGCAAAGAGCATCCTTTTGGCTTAGATGACTTAAGCACCATCCATGGAAAACTTAATTAACAAATCAAAGAAATGACCCAAATGGCACAGACTTCACAATACACTTAAACCAAACCCTGGAGACTCCAGTTAACTCCTCAGCTGTCTGAAGGAAAGGTTCTTTCCCATCTGAGCAGGTTCATGTTTGCTCTGGTTAAATGTTAATGCAGATTTAGCAGAAGCCTGTGCTGCCTGTGTGTGCCGTCACCAGCCCTGGACCATGGGGTGAGCTGGTCCCTCTGCATTCTGTTACTGAATCCCATCAGGTTAAAGCATGGTCACACGTCAGATGTGTCTGCAAACCACAACAGTTTCCTCCCACTGGACCTGCATGTTCACCCTCAAATCTGCTGACTTTAGGAATAAAAAATGTCTGGGATTACATTTTGCCCCTTTTAGCACAGCGCAGCTACCACAGCAGTGACTTCAGGGTAGGAGCTGGTTCCCTTCCCATCACTGTGTCCCACCAGCGGGATGAGCTATGGCTCTTGTTCATCCCCCAAAGCCCAGGGCTGAGCTTGTTGAGCTGCCAGCCTGAAAGCAAGCAAAGTAAAAACCAAAGACACAGAAACAAACCCCCTTCATTTCTTTCATGCCTTCTTTTTTCACCCTGGAATACGAACTAGAGCCAATAAACCCAGAATCCCACAAGGGTAGTAATGGCAAGTCACTTTTCCAAGTGTAATCACACTTGGAGAGACAAATATCTGCAGCGTGTCTGCATGGGCAGGATTCATACCTGAGAGCTTCCAGCCTCCTCCAGCCCCTTCAAACCATCCAAAGGCTTTGAGAGAACTTGGCACGGATCTGCTGATTCCCTCTTGGTTGGGTTTTATTTAAGTCTTTCTCTCAAGCAGACCCTGCTCTCAGGAATCATTTGCTCTTTATTCCAATATGTCTCTTAACAGGCAGGAGGCTGCGCTGATCTCCACACCATGTGTCTATCATCTTAGTCCAGGCATTTTAATTTACACTGCAGTAAAAAATCTGGCACCCAACATTTTCTCCTTCGAGCCACAATGGAGAGACTGTGCCAAAAGTTTGACCGTGCTCGTTTCCCTCTTCCATTTGGGGGGTGCATGTGTGGAAGAAGAACATGGAAAAGAACATCACCCCCCCCCCCAAAAAATCTGGGATGACAGTTTTTCATTACATCAGCCCACGATCCATTGCTGGCATGGCTCTCCTGAGTGTGTGAGTCTGTCTGTCTGTCCAGTGGAGCTTTGCAGCACACAGGAATATAGATGATCTATCCTGAAGCGTTGACTGTTTCCCTTTAGGACTATCAGAAATACGGGTTGCTTTGCTTGAGGAGGTTTTTCAGGTACAAAGGGGCTTCCTGTGGATAGACTTTGGAGCTGTGTTGGGGAAACCTCAGATCCCTCAATGGATGGGGTCCCCCAGGACTTGTCCCCATCCTCTCCCCTCCATTCTTGAGTGAGGTGTGAATTGGTGCAGCCCCACACTGAGCTCCAGGAGCCAAGCAGTCAAGGGGACTCCTCTGCTGCTGCTGCAATGCAGGGCTGAGTGCAGGTTGCAGAAAACGAAGGACACACAGGCACTGCAGAACCAGGGCCGGAGGCTGGAGGAGAGGATCAGAGCCCAGAATGACACCGCTTTCACTTACCCCATCTTGCGCTCCTTTGTCTGTGCCCATTTCAAGTCAATGCCATCCATAAACAGGCAGCCAGCAAAGGGCATTTTGGGCACCAGTGCATTGAAGGAGGTGAAGTGGCACAAATGCAACCAGGAAAAGGCAGGACTGACTTGTACTGGGCTATTTTGCTTACCTAATGCTTTGGCAAGAAGCTGGAGCCAATTCATCATTGTTTATCCCCAAAACAGCTATTGCCTTTGCCAGAGAATGTCTGTGGAGAGTCACCTCTCCTCCCTCCTGGGGCCATTCGTGCTTTGCTTTTCAGGGAGGTAGCACTGATTCAGCTGGGCACAGGGAAAATGCAACAATAGGAACACAGTGATCCAAAACTCTTCTAAAAACTTCAGAAAAGAGCAAACAAAGGAGTAAAGGCAGTTTTTCTTTCTGTCTCATCTTGCTTATTTATCACTCCCACTGTTTTCAATATAGACCGAGGACAAAAACGAAACAAAAAGCCATTGTAAGTGGGGAGGTAGCAGCCTTTCCGTTTCTTTTGTGCATGTAAATTGCTCCCATGAATTAGGGTATTTTTGGTTTGGCCAAATTCCTCCAAATTAGAATGGGTGAAAGGTAAAAATGAACCTCTTGGATCAAAATTTCCAGGTTTTTCTGCTTCTCTTTCCTCATCTTAGTCTTGATTCTTGCTGATATCCAGTGGCTTGAGGATCTCCTATACTTTTACTGACATAAACGGGCCCCAGCTTTTTTTCTTCAGAGCAGCTTCAAACTCAGCATAAATAGGAATGTAAAAGATGAACACACCTTCAGAAGATGGAGTGGAAGATAAAAGAGAAAGAGTGAAGTCGTGGACAATATATGTTTGCTATTGCACAGAGAGATGGGGAACCAACCAGCCATGAGGAATAGCATGAAGAATTGGAGCCAGCTTGGCAGGTCGCACACTGGCGATGCCTCAAGGACAAGAAACAAATGATCCACTGCTGTATTTGTAATAGGATGGAGGGTAAAGGATGGCAGGCCAAGAGACACGGTCCCGCAGCTGGAAGGAGAAGTAGGGAGATGCTGGTGGAGATGAGAAAATCCACCCCCTGGGTTAGGCTTTGGAGAACATTATTCCTTCATTTTTTCCTGTCTGGTTTGCTGTCCCAATGGAGTAGCTGAGGTTCTGAGCATCCACAGAGAGAGATAGAAAGTAATAGGGGGGGAAAGGATGGATGAGAAAATGGGGCTAAAGACCCAAGCAGCAGGGAGAGGCTGCTAAGCTTTGGGACATAAAGTTTCTTCTTTAAGTACCTTGGAGTTTCCCAGTAAAAAGGAGGGCTGAGAACAGGAGAAGGGACAGAAGACATCAGATGGGACACAGCAGTTGGTGCATGAGGTGTCAGAGAACCTCAGTGTTACGAGATGGGGAAAATAAGCAACGCTACTTCAGGACCTGTACGACTCATGGCAGCTGTAACAGATGTATATCAAAAGCTCCCCCAAACCATGGAAATTTCGTTAAGAAGTCCACAATGCCTGGACACAAATGGAATTATGATACCCCTCATCCTTCCCTGTGTCGAAATCCTCCATGCCTCAGCTACCTTAAAAAGTTGTTTACAATAGATCTGAGAGTTTACATCTTCTTAATGCTATCATATAGGGCATTTGCAGCTGGATATATTTGACTGAAGTAGTGCATTTTTTTTATGGTGTTCAGGCCTTGATTAAAAGAATATTTTTTATGTCAGACACTTTGTGCCACTGTCTGCCATAAATCAATTTGTCACATAGACAGTAATGAAATGAGGTGTTTGTTCTCCTAAACACATCCAAGGGGCTTTTGCAGCATTGTTATGTCCATGGTCAGATGACAGACTCAGTGATCCTTGCCCTGATGTATCCTTGCCCTGATGGTCCTTGGAGGGCAGCATTGGAGGATGTAGGGGGAAGTGACAAGGACTGTCCCAAGCATCCCTGCTGTCTCAAGGGTCACAGCAATGTCCTGGCACCAGGGCTGAGGACTGAGCTTGTGCCAGCCACTCACTGCAGACCTCATCAAGCAAGCCAGATCCAAACTAAATATTTAAGATGCTGATGTGTCCCATCCTGTGCAATAGCTCTGCAGTGCATAGGGCATAAGGCAGTACCTGTGAATGTCTCTTGGTATTCTAATTAGGAAAAGCCTTTTCTCTTACTGCAACAACTGGCAGAATCCCACAAAGTGATGCCGAAACCACTTGTCCTTTCAGCATAATATTCTCAGGAAAGCTGCTTTGCAAAAAAGAAACCCCTTTCTATAGTGAAATAGCTTTATTTTTTAGAATTGCCTAGCTTGGGAACACAGGATGGGTCGGCTGTGCTGTGGGAACCTGAGCACCAGCCTGGCTCATGGGCCATCCATCGCCACTCCTCACTTTCAGAGCTTCTTAAGTTTCAGGCTGGCATCTCTGATCCTAAGTCTACTTTAACCATTTTAATAGCACTAAATGGAGTCTCTGTTACTGCCCTTATCTGCTCTCTATGTCTTCCGGGTCATACATGCTTAGTTTACTGTCAGAGACAAGTTTTTACTGCTGTCAGCACTGCAGCGTGGCAGTACCTGCAGAGCAGCAGGCTGCGGGCTCTGCTCTGCCTTCTTCATTGTCAAGACAATTACCACCCCCAATCTGATTCCCGAACATTTGTCTTGTGTTTCTTAATTGGTGCCATCAAGGAAATGCTGGAGGGGAAAAAATAACATTACACAGTGCAAAAGAGAAGGGGGTGGTTCTATGCTATCTATTTACAACCCTTTGGTGCAATGGTAATAGCAATTAATACAACTAATAATTAGAATTCCCTGCATTATGTTAAGGATGTGATTTCCTTTATGCACAGTCAAATCTGAACTCGTTTTCCTTTGCTCACCAGGGTAAAAAAGCCTCAGACAAAAATAAGTCCACAAACAGGGGAAATGCATTTAACTGGGGATAGTCAGAGGCTGCAGTGACGCCCCCAGACTCACTGCAGATCTGCCTCCAACACATGCTGAGGTTTCCATGCAGGATGCTGGGGATGTTCATGCCCACTCCGTCTGTGTTTCCCCCCCTGGGAAACTGGTCAGCTGTCTTTAAAATCCTACCAAGCAGAACAATGCAGGTGGAGATGAGAAAAGATGCAGAAAAGATGCACACATGGCTTCCTTTTCACCCCCCTTCCCTCTCAGCCCCGCAGGCTGGATCTGCAGTTTCAGCCGCTCAAGAAAATCTTTGTCAAATTAATAGATTGAAAAGTAGAAAACACCAGCTGAGGGGCCAGGCACGCTTCTGAGATCACCCGCTCGAGTTCTGCACCAGCGGCACTGATGGAATTACTTTTGCTTTACACCAGCATAAATAAAAGCAAGATCAGGGGCACTCTCTGGAAGATAAGGATGAAGTTTTACAGCCTTCCTTTTCCTTATCACACCAGGACTTTTGAATACTTTGGAAGTCTAATGAGCAAGGTTGTGCTGGTGCCTGGGTCTCTGGGTTTCGAGGTGCTTCTTGTCCCTCCTGCATATGGGCTCTCATCCCCTTTCCCTCTAGAAATTCAGAATGTGAGCAGCACCAGGGCTGGATAAATGACCACTTGTTTATGAACAAATGATTCATTAAATCCTGTTTGGCTAAAGTAATTCCTGCCAACGTGAAGGTGCAACAAATGGAAGATGAATAATCAACCTTGCAATTCAAAGGGACTGCTCTCCCCATGTGCTTTGTTACTATATTTAGCACACAAACAGTAAATGCACTCCTATATAGAAACCACTCTTCCCAAAGATCAGTTGGGCAGAGCAGTTTGGAGGCCCCGGGTGCATTACTGGGGTTGCAGGATGCTCACAGTGGGCACAGTTACTGTAAGCTGAAACCTGGGACGCAGCATTGGAGCCTATGAGTTGGGGTAAATCCAATGTGACAGCTGTGACTTACCCGAACGGTCACTCCTGCTTTGGAGTTATCTGGTTACAAGCACGTTGCTCCTGCTTCATCCAACGCTGGGCCTTAATATAACTTTTAAATCACTGCAAAATGAACTTTGCATTTTACTCCCATGGACCGTGAAAAAATGGCATTGCTGTAGCGTGCCCTGGGATAGGGACACAGACAGCTGTTTATATCATTTCCAACAAAACACCCTGCAAAACATAAAGTAAGCTGGAAAATCAATAATTCTTATTACAGTCTCTCCTGGTCTCTGGTGTGTGGGGCACTGTAAAGCCCCTGCTCAGAGCATTTGCAACCATGCTACGAGCACTGTGGTGTGGGAAGGAAAGGATGCAACAGGGAAACTGAGGAAGGGAACTATTTCTCAATAGAAGTTTGTGACACGGCAAAAAATCTCTACCGTCTTTGCCCAAGTCCCCTGGCAAGCAGTGAGGGTGTCCCAGTCTGATGGGAGCATCTCCACTGCACTGCAAGAGGCGCAGGGTCAATGATGATTTGGGGAATGCTTCTGAAAGTGATACAAACCTATTCAGCTGGGGCAACTGTGCCCTGAACTGTTTTAGGGCTTTTGTGCCATGTTCCACCCAGTCTGGATGTCCTCCCAGAGCATTCCCCTCCCCAGGAGCTCCTACCTCTATCCATTATCAGTACCCTCAGAGCAGGAGAAAGTGAGTGGGGCCTTACCATCCTTCTCACAGGATGCCTATCCCTCAGCGGTGGTGAAGCTCCACAGTGGAAGCTTGGGCTGGTTTCTTCTAGGTGGGGTTGCTGTGCCATACTGGTACAAAACTTATCAGAAGATGAACAACAGATCTCATTGACAGGCAGGAGAGAAAGGAAACATGGGCAGCATTGTCCCTAGGACAGCAGTTGGCTCATCTCTGACTGCACTAATGCTTATCATGCTCTAAAAGCACTGATCTATGGATCTCACTCCACCACCCAAGCACATTTTGGGTAAAAGAAACCACTGGAGTGCAATCTCAAGGGAATTTCAAAGCTTGTAGCACTTGCACATCATTTTACATCAATCCTCTCTATTCCGAGGGCAATAGGAAAAAACCCACTGCTGTTTTCCTTGTCGGACCGGCACCAATGTCCTCACTACAGTGGTGGGCTCAGGAAGGAGATGAACTCAATGGTGGTGAGTCCATGTTTTTCCTTTTCTGCTTCCTCTGCATCCATAGTGCATAACGGAGCAAGACATCATGATGGGTTGGGTTTATGAGCCACCCCCTATGCCTGGCTTCACTTCTAGTACATGCACAGAAGGCAGATAATGGCGATTGATGTGCTCTTTCCTTCAGGTTTAGGTTTCCTGTCAGCTGAGCCACAGATAACCCATAAACACAGAGAACAAACAAACAATTAGCCTCCTTCGGACCCAGGCGCAGAAGCACTCTGCTCAGGTTTATAGCCATTTTCCAGCTTTACTGCCAAGATAAATCTTTCAGCACCCGCTGCCCAATCAACCCCAATAGAAAAGAATATTTTGTTGGGTTTGTTTTGTTTTGTTTGTTTGTTTGTTTGTTTTTACAGTAGATATTTGATTTTATTTTTTATTGAGGAAACATTAAAAGAAGGGTGCAGAGAGGTGGGGACCGACATGTAAATTATATATTGATCTGGAGGATGTGCTGGCTTAATTCTTCCTGGGGTAGGACCAGATCGAAGGCAGAACAACCTCTGCTTCCTCTGAGCTGTGGTTTCCATCATTGCTGAACCTCCATGTGCAGCATCCTTTGGCTCCAACCATCACACCGTTGGCACATGAGTGCATGAGGCTGAAGGTTGCTGCCTTGCACCAGCTTCACTGTCTGCTTTATTACCCAGATTCATTTTCCAAAGTGAAGAAAATGAAGATAAATCTGTTAAGGAGCTTGTTTGTTTTCCGGTCTGCATTTGCATTTACTCCCTGCGGGTAAGTTTTTTGGTCACTGGGTGGAAATCCCCTTCATGGCATCACTGGTGTGTCACTGGCATAAAAGGCTGATTCAGTTTTGGTGCTAAATTACCCATGGCCCTTTTTTACTCCTTTTTGATACAACTGTGAGTTCTGTCAAAACTTTGTGTGGCAGTTTCATTTCACATCCTTATTGTCAAGCACGAGAGAGCTGGGAGCTCTAAATTCATTTCTGTGGTGAGACCGATAAATTCAGTTCTCCTGCTGTAAAAGATACATTAATTTTGCTGCATTCCCTTTTTTAAGAGGCACAAAACCACCTGGATAAATACAGGTTGCGCAGAATGAGCAGCCATGGGCTCAGGCACAGAGACTGTCAGCTAAAATAAATAAGTCAGACGTTAAGAAAACAGTATATGCAGAGAAAATTCACTTTCTTCTGACTTTGGTTCTTAGCATTTTTCATTTGAGGTAAGGGAAAATGGCAAGCTCCAATAATCTCATCTACCTTAAAGACATGAAAAGGAGATGAAGAACATTCTCTGGGCTTAAAATATTTAGAGTTTTTAATGTTCAGTGTCAAATATGTTGGTTTTGAGAAATAGAATAGAGGAAGCATTAATCTCACATGCTGTGCACTTGCACACGGAGCTTTTCCCTCATGAGAGCTTCACTGCCAGTGGATAAACCTGTGGACCATTTTTAATGGACTTTCTTAGGGATAAGCAGGGACTTCAGCCCTGTTTCCTGTAGAGGTAACTTTCTGTTGAACAGCAGAAATTGGCTGGAGCTCTCTCTGAGAACAGACCCAAGATACCCGTTGACATGTCAGCTCCAAGGACAGATAAACTAGAAACTCAGGCAAGCCCGGGAATGTGACTGGATTGACTTTACAGAGAGCACAAGGAATGTGAGCTTGGTGTTCTGTGGCACTCCCTGCTGAAACATAGGGGAAACTGGTGATGCTGACGTTGTCGTTCAACCCTGAAACGCATTGTACTGCAGGCAGATGTGTTTGCAAGAGTGAAGATGCAGATAAGATGCAGTCTGGTACCTTGTCACATTATGTGGCTGTGCAATCAGCCAGAATTAAGATGTGATTTTGTGGGGAAAGATCATCTTTTAGGGGGCTCATTGCAGGAATCATGCTATTGGCTCTCCCAGGGACATGCTTCCAAGGTCACCCAGCTCAGAGCTCTGGATTTGGAGGAAGTTCTCAGGGAGCGCAAATTTTACTGTTGTTTTTTGAGCCTGGTTCTGGTCTGGAGGGGCTCTTGCTATTGTGTGTGTAGAAGTCAATCAAAGATACATTGAACAAATTTCTGGATGAATAGTTGGACTGTTCTTTAGTTCCTGAGTCTGAAAATGAAACCCGGAGGCTTGCCGAAGAGAGGACAGGTAGTGATGCCAAATGACGTCTGAAAGAGCTCCGAGTCCACAACAATCCTGCTCACAGCAACGCGTTCCCAGTTCTTAGACGGATCTCTGTCCTGTGCTGTCTGGCCAGCTCATAGATTTCCTGCCAAATTCTCCTTGCTGTGCTATTACCTCATCCCTCTGACACACCACTTGTCCAATTTGACCATTTTCCTGCCCTGTCTGGAGGGTGAACGCTTCAGGACAAGGACTTTGCATCCATTACAGCTCTGCATTGCCCCCTTCCCCAACCCAAACACTCTGTGGATGAGTCAACCAGAAGTCCTGCAGCAATTTCTCTGCAGGGATCCCAGGGACTGTTTTTCTGTGTGGTCTCAACTGGTTTGGGGGAGGTAGATTGAGGCTGGGGACACTGCCAGTGGCTGTCTTATGGAATAGGAGAAAATCTATAGGACAAAAGATAAAGCCAGTTTTCCTTAAAGGTCACAGCACGGTCCCATCACTGGCAAGAAAGAAACAAGGCAGGCAAGTGCAGATAAAACCTACAGACCCACTAGCCTTTGTGTGACTGAGCAAACATTGGAGGCAGCACATGCAAATTATCATGCAAATCAGGCTGGCAAAGCTTTAAGAAGGTGAAGTTACCACCAAGCTTCCCAATGCAGCCCCAAGGCTACTGAGGAGTATTTCACACTACAGGAGCATCCGGAGCTCAGGCACAAACTGCATTTGTAAGGAACAGAATAAAAAGGGCAATTTGAGGCAAGGGTGGCTGTAAGTAGTAGATGAGAAGACACAATAAAGAGGAAGATTTTTTACTCTGCAAGTGAATCCATTTACTTCAAAGGTACTACATTTCTTTGGTACAATAGCATAACATTTTTATTGGGGACTAATTGAGCCAGTGATATAATTACGACAGTAAATTAAGGCCTGAAGTATACTTTGAATTTAGGAATAAATTCGTAAATACTTTCTTATCAGTGGCGTGTAGGAAAATGGCCAGACTGATTTAGCAAGGAGAAGTCCTTACGTATTGGCCATCTCAAGGAAATCATGAGCCTTCTTTCCACATAAAAATGAGTGATACATGAACTGCTTTGACTGCTGCCCTTTTATTCATTGCTTGGTACAGTCAGTTTCACTTGTGGGTTAATAAAATTTAATGAATAGTTAATTAAGGCTTACAATCAACTATCCCCATTTCTGATTACTTTCTCGTTGCGGTGTTACATCAAGCTGCACAGCACAGGCCAAAACTGTCCTATCTCTCTGAGTGCTGCTGTCTGCCAGCAGTGGTTTGCAGATACATTCGAGCCATTTACTGGTCAGGGAAATAAAAAGGCAAACAAGCAGTGAGCCAGAATTGCTCTCAGTCAGTTCCTCTTTTCCCAATCACTATGCAGACAATTACTGTCCACGATAGTCTGGAGCTGTATTAACAAATCCAACTCCAGCTTGTCCACTGGAGTGAGTTTTTTGCAGTTCTGTGACAGCCTGGCTGCCTTATGTGTTGAAGGAAGCTTCAGCCACATGCATACCCAGTAGAAACTGGATATGAGAAAGGAGAAAAGCCCTTGAATAATGTCTTTAATGCAGACAATGCCATCGAACTGTTTTTTATGGAAGTGTATCCCTCAGAAACTGCTGACTTCTCTTTTATTATATTTAGCAATACAAATAGCTGAGGACTGTGTTTGGGTTCATTGCAGATAAAGTGCTGGAAAGATAGTGGTGGACTGAAGGGACATTTATTTCTCTCACCAAGATCTGTATTGTGCTTCCACTGCTGGTGAATTTTATCTCTCAGGCTTTTCTTGGGAATAAAGCATTTAGCCTTTGTAGCTGGGTCTTGTTACAAGGAACCGAAGAGAAGATTCAGTTATTGCCACGGCTTGGGAAGAGGGAATGAGCAACAACTGAGTCCTGATGTGAAGAGAAGAAAGTCCTGCAGTAATCATGGATGCCCTGAACTGCACACTGGAGATCTGATTGACTGCAAAAACATGAATCTAGAGAGAAAAAGAAAAATGAGAGCCTGGAGTACCACCCAAGACAGACATGATCTTGGGAATAGGTTGCCTGTAGATATGCTGCTGAGTGCTGCCGTGCAGTCTCTAGTGTTTCTCCTTGAAAGGGTTTAAGGTAGAGAAATATTGCTCTCCCCAGAGACTCCCCTAGGAAACAAAAGAAAGAGCTCAATGAACCTGGGGTAAGACAATGTAGCACAGTCTTGGAATTTCTTATTGTAGTTGCTACAGGAACTATTAATATCCTTGCTATATCCTTGCTAATCTTGTCTCAAAACCAGTCAAAACCAGGGGATGATATTGCATGAGTGTAGATTTTTAGGCAGTTTTACACTGCTACAGGTGGACCTGACACTATTAAAACCTGGACAGATTTGGTCAAATATGGTGCCAATTCTTCGCTGAGCTGGATCCCTGCATGGAGGATGGCATTCGCATCAAGCTGTGTGCATGCTCTGTGCCCTGCAGAGCCTCACCTCCACATCCGGGCAGATCCAAAAGCAAGGCAACCTGCTGGGTTTCCATCAAAGGCACATTTATCTCTTGTGAAAGTACATGACGTATCAAATGTTTTGCCCTGATTAATGATGCTAATTAAGCTAATGGATTTCAGTAATTTTACAATTGGTATTTTTATGTAATTTTGGTTTTGCTCTGCGGTAGCCAGGACTTACTGCCCTGGCAGCTTCTCTCCGTCATGTTCAACATTATGCACGGACATCATCTTTAATGTCATATAAATAGACAAAGCAAGAAAGCTCTTCATATTAATCTCAGCTTTTCCCCTGTTCCCCGCTGCATATTCCCAGGGTGTGCAACAAAGCAGACTTCAAAAGCAGGGAGTGGAGTGGCCAAAAGCAATATCCCAGCAGAGAAAAAAGATTGGATTTGGGTGTCAGGGTGTTAGATTTGGCTTCTAGAAACTCAACTCCTGATCTTAATTCTACTACGAGTTTCCGTACTACTGGGAGCCATGAGGGAGCTACAATGTTCTCCATCAGTAAATTGGATAAACTAAGGAGGCTGTTGTCTTGCTGGGCAGAGGCTGCAAATGAATTGTGTGTGTAATGCAGACAACATTTTGGATTTGGTGATCTTGAGGGTCTTATCCAACATAAATGGTGCTATAATTCTATAATATAGGTATAGATGTGTAAGAGAGAGTGATGCTGAGCTAAATTTGGTCTTGAAGGTGATGCTGTAATGATAACTGAATACCTGAGGTATACGCCATGTAGATTATGTGCTGTTGCAAGGAAAAGCTATTTTCATGGCACAAATGCTCCCTGCAAATCTAGGAGCAAAGGGCAAGAATTGGGCACATAATTTCACGGGTGCAGTATTGCACACACTGAAGAGGCTTTAAAAATTGTGTTGGTTTTATGTAGTGACTGAATCCCCACAGATGGAATCTATGGGTCTTTATTTGTTTACAGGACACCATCAACCAGACAGCCATGTAACTACTGACCATGTAATTACACTGTAAGGCAAGTTCCACATGTTGACAGGGTAAATAAAATACCAGGTTATTTTTTCCCCTCTATAAGGGACAGGGTTATCATGAGAATTTACAGCTGCAAATTATGTAGTAATTATGTCTTCAATAACCAGGCTACTTCCAATATCCTTACTGAGTGATTGCCAGGAATAGGACACTGTTATGTACTGGAGCTATGTGAATCATGGACATTGGAGACTGACCTGGTGACACCATGCACCATTCCCACTAGTTCATCTGCTAGTTTTGCCCAGTATAGTTTCAAGCAGCTCAAAGGAGGTGGTTCATCTCACTGGGAGGAGAAATGCTGAACTTCTCCCTTGTAGCCCTGACTGTGTTTATGCCCCATACTCCTCAACAGCATGGGTTACTAGCAACTCTCCTGGCTTCAGCCTCCTGGAACTGCCTTAGTCTGATGGCTTTGAAGGAACTAAGCAAGGAGCCAAGAGCAAGAAAAACTCCATCCGTTCTTACTCCTGCTAAATCAGTAATTACATATGTAGAGCTACAGCTCAGCTGATAGCACTGGGCATTATCTGAAAGCCTAAATCTTGGCCAAACTTGCATAGATGTGTAATCTCTCATGCTGAGCATGCTTGTGGGTAGTGGAACAGCTGGAAAATAAGAAAGCTGTGTGATGAGAGAGATAAATGAGTAATGATTTTGCAGGGTTGTATACTATAGGTTTTGTGCTTGAACTAAACCAACATTTGATTATGTGTATGTGTAGTGAACCTAGAAACTGGGTCAATGGGTCAACAGGTAACTAGTTAAGAGGCATCAGGGCTTATTCCCTGATCTGTGTGAAGACTCTGAGGAAGGAAGCAGGAGTTAAAGCTTTGGATCTGCCTGAACTGCATCAAAATTGTGCTGTGGGATGGAGCACAGAGAGCTTGGAGAGCCCAGCCCTTACAGGATCTGCCCAGTGCTGAGGCTGGGGTTAATGGAGTGTCCAGATTTCGTACCCATTGGTTGATTCAGTTTCTGCTTGGCAGATGGGCCATGGCCAGGTCTCTGTTGAAGCTTAACAAGTTGTACCTGAACTACTGCCCTGCGGTATCCCACACCAGACCTGTTTCCTGAGTATGTGCCACTTTTATATGAGAGAGCCACGTACTTTTCCTTAAACTCTATAGCCTTTTAATTCAATTTTTAATTATTATTCCTCATCATGCTCAGTGTTTCTGCTGCACTTTGGAAAATGTCTCTCGTGGTTAATTTAACACCTGCAAATTCCCAAAACTGTTAACCTAAATCTACTGGATAAAGTCTTCGCCATACATTTAAAAGATCATGAGGTCAGGTCTACTTGGGGCTGAACTTTTGTTACCAAGCGCATTTTACCTCCTCTATAGGAGAGACCACTGTAGGCTTTACACTTATTTCTCCTCGTTATCAGAGGCATTTTGCAGTTGACTGCAATGCTCTGCAACAAAACCAAACCTCAGAAGTGTGTGCTTTTGGGAATATTTCTTTACCGTGCCCTGCTTGAGAAGGACAAATATTGATCCCGAGTCTTTGGGTACATTGATTATCCTTTTAGGGAAAGCATGATAGCATTAATAAATCTTGGAATTTTGCTCCTCGTGTTTCAGAGGCTGTCTTCCCTGCACAGTCACACGCTGAATAACTGATCAGGCTCTCTTTTACTTGTTTTGGGTTTTTCCCTCTAACAGTACAGTGCTGGCTCTGTTGAAATGAATGTGAGCCTTTTTGCTGCTGTTGCATGAAGTCCTGCCTTTCCCCCTAAGCACATGTACAATACAGAAAGGGTCACTAATCTTGGCTCATAAACTGATTTCAAATGACAAGTTATTACTTCCTTGGCGTGTAAGAACTGAGGCTTGGCTGCCCTTTTTCTTAAAAATGGAGGAGAAAAGAAAAACCTTGAGGTATAAACCAAGGCCAAGAATTTCAGATGGTTCTGTATGAAGAGAGGAAAATTTCAATGTCCAAGGTCACCACTATCTCACATTTCTTGCTATCATCCTCTTCATTCAAACTAGAGAACTGTTAATTGAATTGTCTCAGAAAATCTCATTTGCCTCTATAATTGAAGAGATTCAACATCACTGGTAACCTAAGAGGAGGAGCTGTGAGCTCCCATCATGGTCCCAAGGAGTGATATCCTGATCTCCCCATGAAATGCCGGATCAGTGTGCTTCAGCTGGCCAAGAGATCCAGCACACTTACAAGCTCTTAGGCAAAAATCCCAACAGAACTGCTCAAAACCCTACCCCTTCCACCTTTCCTGAGGGCATGGAAAGTAAAGTAGGGATCAAAACGGTCAGGGGGAGGCTCTGATATCTCCTGGCAAAGGCCCTAAAGGAGTGTCTGTTTTTCCTCAGGTGAGGAGCAAGCAGGACAACCATCACAACAGCAAATTATGTCGCTCTCCTTGGGCCTAAAGGAAATCTTTCGGAGGACATCTGTGACCCTGAAAGATCAATGGCAGGTCAGATACTGTTCAGAAACACCTATGATATTGGCACCTTCCTGGCACGGCTCTCCAAGAAAAGCCACCCTTAACCAATTCCTCCTGAAGATGAGGCAGCCAACTGGGACTCATAAATCATGGGTTGTGGGGAATCACATCGGAGAACTGGACTTGCAGTTCATTCTTATCAGTGTTTCTCAAGTCTTTGCTTGCTGTCAATAGTCCTCCATTCGACATGACAAGAGGCATTATAATACAACTGTAATTACAATCCTCTCATTTTGGAGGCTCCTCAGCACTTATAAATGTGTATTTAAGGCAAAGGAATTGCACTGGTGTGCAGCTGATGAGGATCTGGCCTTCGGTGTTAGAAGCATCACTTACAATTTGCTTCAATCATTTTCCTGCAGGGAAGCAACATGGCAAACTTTTTGCACACAGATGAGAAGAAGCAAACAGTATTTTCCCCAGGTCTGAACAGATTCAAGCATGTCGGTTTATAGTGAGGGCCTGTATACTCACCAAATGAGGAGGTACAGCCCAACACAAACTACCACCTTTCCACCAAAGCATGAAGGACCATACCCTGCTCATGTTTTCCCAAGTGTATGTGACACATTACACTCAGAAAGCAAATAGGAGACATTTCACTTGTCTTCTGGAGAAGAGGGAAAAAGAAGCTGACAGGACAAAATTCAGACCCATCTCCTGCCCTGCAGAAAGATGCTTGTGTGACCTGGTTGAACTTAGGGTAGGAATGGTACTTGCTGCATCCCCAGGCCATTTCTGCTCATGAACACCCTCCAATTTGCAGCCTAGTGCCAGGCTGGCAGTGGGGAGAACCCTGCATGATGACACCATGCTCATTATGAACGGAAAGATGCGTTGCAGATGATAATGCAGTCCCCATGAACACAGCTGCCCTTCCCCGGCACTTGATCCGTCCCTTCCCCAGTGAGAGAGGAAACCTGA
Source organism: Psilopsiagon aymara (assembly GCA_024733675.1). Classification (NCBI taxonomy): domain Eukaryota; kingdom Metazoa; phylum Chordata; class Aves; order Psittaciformes; family Psittacidae; genus Psilopsiagon; species Psilopsiagon aymara. Next base: position 18,508 of record JANRGW010018317.1, on the reverse strand, counting down.
GAGCACTTTCTGGTGAGAGCAGTGAGCTTGACAGGCTCATAAATATCACACTGTACCCTTTCCTTTCTGTCCTTTGAAAGAAAAGACTGACAGTAAGAAAGCATTTGACCACATTGGATTTGTGCCATTTTGTGGCTTACTTGAATGAGCTTAAGTGGAGAGCTGGGAGCAGCAGGGACTGGGGGAATTTTATGGATGCAGCAGGGTTGTCAATGGGCAGAAAGGGCATCCAGGACCAGCATAAGGTATCAGTGGCTCCATTGGTCAGGTCAGCTGGAAGCAGCCTCATTGCCCATTAGGGAGCTGAAGAGAGAAGGGAGCGGAGCAGAGGTGGGTGTTGATCCCTTTGAAGATCCTGGTGCTGGTGCATGTGGCTCCTGGGTCATGCTCTCTGGTGACTTTAAAGTGAAGGGAGACAAGGAGACAAGGAATAGACATGAAGAGGGTTTTAAGCCACCCCAGTGTATTTACCGCATGGAGAGCGTGACTTCTCCATCATGTTACTGTACGCATGGGATGCAGGGGATGCATCCAGCATGTGATGGGTTTCATGCTGATGGCCAAAGGCATTCAGCGTGCCACATATAATGCATCTCTAGCCCCATTTCCCCTCACTGTATTATGTATTATATTTATGCATGAGAGGAATGAATGCAGAAACAGCTCTGTGTTTGCAAACTAGTATAGACCAAACCAGCTCCAACAATAAAACTAAACTCTAGATCTAATTTCTCATTTTCAGGGTTTGTGGCTGTAAATTTTAGCTCTCGACACAATCTCTAGTTGGGACAGATTGGCCTTTTGAAAGCCATTCTCACTCTCACTTTGGAGCTCTGGTTTGCCCTAAGATATGGGCTCTTAGTTTGCAAATGCAGTGTAAATTTATAGTCCCATGTAGAAGAGAATAAATGAGTCTTTATACCGGGTCCTTGGATTTTTTACTGCTCCTATGAATAAAACACAAAGAGACTTGAAAGCTGTATTAAATATGAAGGTGGGTGTCCTGAGAATGATCAGTTATAGGCATTGTACCAGTGTTGCGAATTGTTGATTTTAAAGCCTTTGGGGCAATCTATAGTCGATCCAAATGATAAAACCTTTGTAGGCTTCAGAGAGCTCTGACAGCTTACACCAGCTGGGGATCTGTCCTGCATTTCCAATGAGTATTAATGCAGCACTGCATTCTTGGCTGTATTTTGGTAAGGGGATGTCCCCTGACAACCCAAGAGAGAGGGAAGATCAGTTTACGTGTGACTAATAGTTTGGTATATGAATACACTGTGACCCTGCTGGAGCTGCTCCTCATGTGGGGCTGGGAAAGGGTTTGTGCTCAATAGTGCTGTCATGTGCCAGCAGTGAGCCCCAGGATCTTTGGATGCAATAGGTAATCCTTTTATCCTTTCAAAGGGTCTAGAGTCCATCTTGTCTCCTTCCCAGGCGAAAGCAGCATCCATGAAGCTGGTTATATGGGATAAAGTTAATCCCGAGGACAAGCCCTGGCAGTCTGTTTGCTTGTGACAGCACCACGGTGTAGCTTCCAGCTGTTTTCCAGCTGTTTTCTCCTCCAGCTTCTTTTTGTGTGCATAGAAACCCTTCTTTCTCTTTTTTTGCTCAACCAGTATCACTATTTGGAAGAAATACTGCAACCTCAGCACCAGTCTGGAGCAGGACCATCGGAAGATCTTCCTGCACATCCTTGCTCATGCTGGTGCAGCACAGAACCGAATCCAATTCAGCATCACAGCCTGGTGCAGGGCTAAACATCCTTCCTGGCACATCCTGAAGCCCCATATGGGATGGATGCAGCAGGGGTCCCCATTGCCCTCTGGCTCACTGGGCGCTGCAGGACTGCTTGCCAATGAAACCTTTCCTGGCTCTGACAGCTGAAAGCACGGGGCAGATTTTAATTACACATTGAACTCCACAGCTATGCCATACTAATGATGACTGAGCATCATTCTCCACACCACCTTCCTTTCTGCATGTACATATGGGTATATAAGGAGAGAGATAAGTGAGAGGGAGGAATATGTGCATAGCATACACTGCATAGGTATAAAACCATACATGTCTATGTATAAATGCAGCCATATATTAAATGTGTTGGCTGCTTTGTCTGACAGGTCAATGATCCAGTTAAATGGCACAAAGAACCAGCAACAGCATATAATTTTGTCATTTTTGTCACCAAAAAGTACTTTTCATTGTTACACGTGGAAATACTATCTAAAGACTTCACTGGCACTCTTCCCCCTTAATAAGGGAACTGAATAATCGAAGGATAAAATCACTTTGCAAACGTGGCACCATGACTGACAGATTCACATCTTACACACATGATCTCTCATTCCTTGCCAGGGAAATCCCAAACTAAGCTCTTCCTCACTGCATTTACCTTCCAGTCCACATATACTTGGGGGGTTTTAATGTTTTTCACAATAGTGTTTGCTAAATGTATCACAGCACATCATTTACTTTGCTCTGTAGCTCCAAGACCTCCTCGTGCCTTTCTCTCCTTGCAAAACGAATCGCTGGCTCAAATATTTAAATATAAAAAGAATAGCATCATACAGTATACAAGCAATTTGTTATTACAGTGTGCAAACAAGGCAGAGAGGGGAATATACTAAAGTAAATTTTATGTATAGCTACTCTGTAAATTTGCCTATTTCCCAGGAGTGGTATTGCCACTATTAATTGTAATAGCGTTTCTAATATGGCATATTTCCAATATTTTCTCCTTAATTAGGATTCTGATCATAGAGCCCCATTTCATTCCTGTTGTGCTTCCCCTTGGCTTTCTGAAACCTGCCCAGCTCTTGTGCAAAGGTTCACATTCAGTGGCACAGGGGAGGAGCAGGCAGGGATAGCCCTGCCTGTGGGTACCCGAGCCCTGAATACCCTGCATCCACCACTTCATCCAAGGACAGTCAATGTGTCCTTCACACCCCTTCTGCACGTGAAGCTCACAATGTGTTTGCAGAAATCGGCCCCAGCCGCTGTTTCTAACAACAGGAACTGAGATTTCCCCGAGCTGAAGGGGTGTGCTGCAGCTTGCTCCTTGCTGTTTCCTAGAATGTACATTTGCGTATAGGCTTAGGGGAAAAATGAGGTTGTTTGGAGAGGAGAACTAGAGGGATATAGGAAGAGAAAGGGAATGAGATCATTTCCAAGTAGGCTCAGCTGTATGGAGTGTCCTTGACCATGACTGCAATGGGTTTCTGACAGCGAAGGGTTTCTGACAGCACGCTGATGTGCAGCAGCCGTTCCTCGTCCCTCGCAGGCAGGAGCCTGGGGAACACTGCTCCAGGTGAGCTCCACAGGTCAGGGACCTGAGGTGTGAGCACTCCCTTTGCATGAGCCACCTGCCTAAATGATGAGCAAACTCCTTATTTAACTGCTTTAAAGTGTAATTTCCTCGTGTACATACACATGACTTAATACAGGCTGTCCTTACCTCTGCCCTAACCCTGCTACTGTGACCTTTGTGAGACCCTGATGCACTAACTTCAGTCTTTGCCATTTCAAACACACACAGCCTCCCACATTTAAAAGAAACACAGAAAAAGCATCCTTGCACACAGGTCATACAAAGCACACATGCATTCCTACTGCCAGTGTCAGGTGCAGGATGCTGATGCTGCACCAATGGAGATTTTTTCATGGGAGATGTGAGCAGATCAATAAGCCCCAGATTAAAAGAGAGGCAAGGGCAGACAGTAAGTAGCTGTGGTAGCATTGAAACAGTTAAAAAACCAATATCTGGCTTTGTTTAAAAGTTGAAGTAAATGCTATAGGGAACCTTCACCTATTTTCTTGGTGGGAAGGTGATTTTTATTGCAATAAGCTTGGTAAGCTCCTGTTCTGTGATCTCAAGGAAGACCTTTAACCTCCTCTACCTCTGCCTCCTCAAGCACTAAGAAGAACACCAGTCTTATCCTGCCTTGGTAAAACACTCCAAATGTCATGGAAGAGGCATATAAAACAGTGCTTGTATCCCCAAGAGATGAGAAGGGCAGGACAGAAGATCTTCACACATCATGGATCAGGAGATCCCCTCTGACTTCAATGCAGCATCATCAGTTTGTCTCTTCTTCTGTTTTATTCCTCTTTGGAAAGGGCAGAAAATGGGTCACTCTAAACCAGTTCAGCCAGGAGTGGGGCTATTCCAGCAGCTCCAGCATTAACCCTCCAGGGTTATAACCTGTTCCACACCTGAGAGGTGTTGGAATGTAACAATTTGTAAGGCACCAAAAATTACCTGCAGCACTTTCAAATACCCAGAAGACAGAGAATATTCAGGGTCCAGTAAATAAACAGGGACAGGGATGCTGTGACCCTTCCCAACCTCACTTGGTCCAAGTTCCCCATTTTGCAGTAAATAAATAGCTATCTGTTCTATGGCTATTTTTATTTTGAACAAAACCACTTCCAAGTGCTTTGCCTTTTCCTTAATTAAAACCACATCAAGCCATGGATAAAGCATTGCGGAAAGGCTTGTTGTGGCATTGTCTTCTACAGCTGGCAAACAAATATCTAATAAAGTGGCTTTTGAAAGGAATATTGCCTTCATTCAAATCTCTTATAAAAACTACTCATCCATTAATTCCAATTAATGACACTACAGCATTGCCACTAACACTGGTAGTAATTCTTGGCTAATGGATGATTTTCAACAAAATCTGAATCGATGTAAGTTTGGACAGGAGCAGTGCAGGATTAATTTACTGCCCCGATGCTAGTTGAACCAAAGCACAGTGGTCTTCTCAGACAAATAAATCACAGCAGTTTGAAATGGTTTCTCAATGCTACTGTACGCAGCCCATGCTATGAGTTTCCTGTGGGGTTTACAGAGTGAATAAAACGCATCCTGCTTGATCCTGTGAGTCCATCACACAAAAGCTACCCCTATGCACAGAAACAGGCACCTTTCATGGAAGGAACCCAGGTGCTGGAGATTAAAGACAAAATGAAAGCAAGAAGGGAAACCCACCTCCTCCTAACAGCTACAGCACCTCCCTCATTGCTTGGGAGTGGGAGAAAAGTAGCTCATCCTTCTCCTTGTTCTTCCCTGCTCCATAAATCACTTGTCCTAATTCCAACAAGGCTCTGAGCCTCCTCTTTCCTCTGTCTTTGGTTATGGACTACTTCTCTTGGTTGCTTGCCAGGCCACTACACCACCCAGGCAAGAGATCTGGCTTGTTTCTGCAGCTAAAGAACAATCCACAGAAAGCAGCACCAAAACCAGAGGAAAAACCTGAAAGCCATGTAGAAATGAAGCTGTGACCAGTCCATCCAGAGAGAAGGGAGTAAATTCAGTCTGCAAGAAGGTCATGGCACCTGCTGTAAGTCTGCAATACTTCACCCAAGAGAGCTGCAATGTTTTCTCCCAGCTACAGCTCTCTGGATCTCCTCCTCCTGAGCTGAAGGAGCTGAGGAGTCCTCAAAAGCAGTCTCCAATGTCAGGTTGGGAGCAGTGGGGATATAAAAAGTAGGGCAGAAATGTGATATCTGATTCAGAGAGTTGCTGGAAGGACCCTGAATGGGTCTGCTCCTTTTTGCTCCTCCAGTTGTACTTATTTTATTTATAAATGTGTACATACATATACATATATACACACACTCCATGTATATACGTATACATAATCTGTGATTCTGTTGTTTCATTGCCAAAAGGGAAGAGGCCCAATCGCACACTGAACTGGTCAGGAAATACTGAGTAAGGATTAATGTCTCTTTGAGAGCTCCTAAAGAAAACTGAGGAGCAGAGCACATGAGATACTTTGATGGGGACAGGACTGCAAAGGAATAAGAGGTTTTGACACACAGGGGTAAGAGAAAAGGAAAGATACCATTTACTCTGCCTCTAATAAGTGGCTTTGCCCAGTGATGATGGGAAGGGTTAAGTAAGTTCTTCCTCCTCCTAGAGGACTTTAATTAACAGCTGATCATGTTGTTTAATCTATGCATCTCTCTTCCTACCTGCTGTTCTCTTGTCCTTTTGGAGAAAGAGTGGTAAAATTGAAATTGTTGACCTTGAAAAGCAATCATTCTGCAATCACCTCATTGGAAGGGCTAACAGTATTGGTGGGAGCTCCACATAAACACCAGAAAGGGTGGGCAGCAGTAAAATGGGGATGGGCTTGGACCACATAACTCCCTTTTCCCCTTTTATATATCATCAGGTTTATATCCTTACCAGTGACCTTACTGCAAATGGAAACCTTTGTGTGTATGAGCAGAAGAAAGATCAATTCATGTAAAACTAGCTATTTACGTGGGAAGTTCTGGGATGCACTGATTTACATCAGAGCCCCAAAATGCGCATCCCTTGACTGCTCATCTCTGGATAGAAAAATTCCCATTGTCCACCTGGATGAAGACTGATGAAATGCATGATGGGATGACAACACATCCTGAAAGGTGACAGGGCAAATATTCAGACCTTTTCCTGAGATCATTGACCCTCGCTGGCTACTTCCAGCCCAGCGGGCACCGAAAATGGTCTTATTGGCAAGAGGCTTGGAGTGACCCAGGATCGAAGGCTTAAGAATAGAAAGGGAGGTTATTTATGCTGTACTTCATGTATCAATACTGGGAGAAAAATGCAGACAGCAGCAACATGAGAGATTCTGAAAGAGAAAAGATACAAAGACAAGCTGGGGGATCACTAATGTAATACTTTTCTCTTTTTTTCCCCTCCAAAGCATTCATTTTCTAATGATTCAGCCAGGCAATTCAAGTCAGCTCTGCTTTTGTATTGTGGATTTAGGTAGAAAACCCAAAGGGTGTTTATTTTACAACATGTCACAGAGAAATGACATTAACAGCCAGAAGTACAAGGATCACGAGAGACGGGGCATTAGCTGCTCTCGCAGCAGTGTGCTCGAGGGCTCGGCTGGGTCCCAGTGTAAGTATCAGCATCCCTCCAAGAGACAAGAAGGCAACTTAATAGAAACGGTTTCCAAATCACAGAGTCCTGTAACCTGTCATTTTCTGGATGGCTTTATTATAGCTTTCCACATCTGAAATAAAACAGGTTCATCCTTCACCAGGTTAAAAGGATTGCAGGGGTTTCCCAGCTGATGGTAATACCATGCTGTGCAAGAGCTGGCAGCAGAGGGAAATATTATTTCAGCTGATAATAAGCAGCATTAATGAAAGAAGCTAACTCCACTCTGTTGTAGCACTGTGTCTAAACACAAACAGGCTGTTTGAAACACAAGTGTTGGCTCCAGGGTGGCCCAGGCTCAGACTTTGGGGGCTGTAGGGTGCAGAGCATCACCTGTGCCCCATGCAGGAGTTTCTCAGGGAATCTATTCTCAAGCCAGGTCTGGATGTTGCATTTTGAAAGTTTTAATCCAGCCCTCTTTCAGCGGAAAATGTGCTTAACACTGGGCCATTCAAAAGGACTTAAGCACTTGCCTAAAGCTAAGCAAAGCACTAAAGAATTCACCTGGTTAAGGATTCTTTCCTGAACTGGGAATGAAGCGTGGTGTTTTTTAAACTGATTGATATATTTGGAGTAAGTCAGTATTAATGATCACGTAAATTAAAATCTGGAAGACATCCAACTTTTTAAAAGCTTCATCTGACACTGCAGCTCCTTGCAAATTGACTTTGTGTTCCAAAGATCCCTCCACAGAAATGCACTTTCACTCACAAATATTTCTGGGCAGAGGATGCCTTTTAAAGAAGCTCCAGTAATTACTGAGACAAGGTGTTCACAAGGGTCACTTGGCACGAAGACCAATTTGGAAAACATATTGTCCAAAATAACCCAAACATGCATGTCATTAATAAAATCTATTTAAAATATTAATAATAAGATGCACGGATGCTCTTTGCTAGGACTGTGCTGCAAGAAAATAGAGCCAGGGAGAACAAAACTGACATAAAGAAGGACCTACAGTTGTGTGTCCCATGTTAATTCCTATTGAAAGATAACGCTGTCACTGATTTCCATTTGTTACTCATCCTGGGCAGCTTGGTGTGCCACAATTCAGCCTACTGCATTAGTCAGGGTTTGTTGATCAGCCCTACTGAAGGACACAGAGCTGCCCTTACATCTCACAGCATATGCAGATTAATTCACCTTAGTAACATCCTAAGAGCAAAATGGGACCCTGCATCCTTTTTCCTGCCAGTAATTAATGCTACCAGTGATTAACCAGTTCAGAAATTCAGCTTATTGGCTGCTGGATATGTTTCAGGTTCCACCTCTCTTGCAATCAGTGTGCCGTTTGCATGGACATCACTGTCAACCGCAAGATGTTTATGTTGTGCTTCTTTTCCTAAAAGGGAAGAAGAAGTGACTAATATGGGCATAAGGGCTTGGATAGACAGACAGATTCACAGCTGACGTGGGCTGCCTCAGATGACAAGTGGGATCTGCTCATGTCAAGAGGGCTCTGGGGATGTTTTGGAGAAGAGAAGGCTCCAGGAAGACCTTGAAACAGCTTCCAGTGCCTAAAGAGACCAACAAGGAAGCTGGAGAGAGACTTTTTACAAGTGAATGCAGCAATAGGACCATGGGAATGGCTTTAAACTGACAGAGATTTAGATTAAATATTAAGCAGAAGTTCTTCCCTGTGAGGTGCTGAGGCGCTGGCACAGGGTGCCCAGAGAAGCTGTGGCTGCCCCATCCCTGGCAGTGTTCAAGGCCAGGTTGAACACAGGGGCTTGGAGCACCCTGCTCTAGTGGAAGGTGTCCCTGCCCATGACAGGGGGTTGGAACTGATGAGCTTTAAGGTCCTTTCAACCCAAACCATTCTATGATTCGATGTATTGGGCGGGCAGACACACAAGGCTGGCAGGAGGTAGAACAAGGCACTAGAAAGCCATTATTCGTGCTGGTGATGGCAATGGTCACTCCAGAGAGACAAATATGTCAGGGTTTGGAGCAAGCCACTCCTTTCCTGCATCATTTCTCCTGCCCCACTGAAAGTCTGAACTGCCCATTAGTGCAAGAGCCACCAGTTATATCCCCTTCCCCAGGCAGCAGCATGTCCATGTGCCAGGGCATTGCACCCAAGGGCATGTGAAAGCCCAAATGCATCTCCTGCTGCTGGTACTTTTTACATCATCTCTGTCCTTCAGTGATGTCCCCTTGGCTACGTCTAAAGCCATTCCAAGGCAGAGATCCTCAGGCTGCTGCATATACTAATCTTGTAAACGCTACTCATTTTTGCCCAGGCTATCAAAGTAAAATGTCTCTACAGTGCAGTACATTTATTAAAGTCCTAATGGAATTAGAGTCCTCCCACCAAAAAGCCAGATGGTTGGATTTTATGTTATTAGTTAATGCAATTTAATATTAAAGTTTTGAGTTAAAAACAGTGCATGTTGTTTTCTTTAGGACATCTGCTTATATTCTGCCAGGAAGATGAAGCTATGTTTAAATAGGGCGTTTGCTTTATTAATGAAGTCAATTAAAAGAGTGACCCAAAGGAAGGGAATATTCAGTTTTGTAAACAATCACCTTTTATTACTGCAGGCAGGGCTGACTTTGGGAGCTGTAATGCTGAGTATGCTCTGGGAACAGGCCTTCAGTGTCCATCGTGTTTAACAGCCACTGAGAACCAGGCAGGGGAAATCAAAATTGCAGAAAGAGACTTCATATTTCTGCTGCTGTAAAATAGCTTCTTCGCAGTGATTGGCAGCTGCCAGAGGCATGTGTGGGTTTGAGGAGGGATGTCCTTGGGCAAAGAACAGTCTGATGGCCACATGGTTTGCTCAGTCCTCATCTTTCATTTCAAAACCCGTCACATATGGTGCCAAGGCAACTCCAAAGAGCAGAGCTCAGGATTCCCTGGCCATCAGGGGAGAGGACTCTGCCCCTCACTTTGGCATCATCTAATTCCCCACCCTAGAGCTGCAGTCTTATGTAAAACTGCTGCAATTTACTGGTAGTCTCCTTTATATCAACCCCACAGCCTTTTCCTTTACATAGCGTGCTGTCATTACTGACCTTTCACATTTAGGATTAGGCAGAAGGGAAGATAAAATCTTCATTCAGCTCAGATAAATTTTAATTTTCTTTTTACTACATCCTCTCTTTTCTCTCTTTTTCTTTTCCTTTTTTTCCTGAAATACACATATCTGCAAGAGCCATCCAAGCAGCAGCAATGCCATCAAGCAAATGCTCTCAGCAGTCATCACAGTTGTTCTGGGATGTGAAATTGTGAAATACCCACAGCTTTACACTGGAAATATTACCATAGCATTTATGGACTGATACTGCCAAGAGAGCTGGGACAGATTTTGGCTGGGTTAATCTCTAACTGCATATTAACATTGCTTCTAAGTCAGTAACTATCTGTTAATAAGGAAACTAAGGAAAGCTCTCAGACCCATCATACACAGGCAAAGTGAGTCATCAGAATAAAATAGAGTTTTTTTCAGTTTCCTAAACATCACCCTCTTCCTGGGACATCCAGAGTGGATTTCATGGCTGCTGTTCTTAGAACAGAAAATAAGATGTCTTCAAACTGGGTATCTGGGTGACATGCCTGTAAAACTGTTAGCCTGCAAAGCTCAGTCTGATACACAATCACTACATATAATGAGTTCTGTTCTGTTCTAGCCTACTCTAGTCTAGCCTAGCCTATTCTATTCTCTCATTCCATTCACCACCTTTGAAAATGCACCTTACCGGGTGTGCATCAAGCAGTATACCTCACATCTGTCACACACAGCCGATTTCCTCTCTTGCTTCTCTCTTTGCATTGCTAATGCTCAGCTTGTTAGATTTTTAGATGCCTGCACTACTCTGCCTGTATAGGAGTAGAAGTCCTCTATGAAAGCAGGCTGCACTGCAGGGTGTTGGACCCAGGGGTGGTGATGGACAGTTTTCTTCTCCCAGTGCTCTGAGAAAAGCATGAAACAGCAAGCAGAAAAGCCTGTCTCTGACTCTTACGGGTTGCTCAAACCTTGCCAGAGCAAAGGGTGGGTGGTGGTTGTAATGAAGTATTTGGGCTAAGGAAGGTGGGAATGCTTACGGCTAAAGAGCACTCTGCGTATGGGACTCTCAAACAGCCTGATGCAATTAAGATAAGATTTGCCAGTGCAGAATAAAAGCAGAGCTCAACTCATCATTTGCATGCCAGAAAAACTTCATCTTGTTTTTTCCTTGCCTGTTTTCATATTCTGCAGTAGCTTGGCAGCTCTTAGAGGGGACCTGGGGAAGCAGGGGCCAAGGGGAGGGCAGCGCAGCCAGGGCTGGAACAATGCTCAGGGTGAAAAAGGGCTGTGCTCATGTCCATGTGTTGGCAGGAGCCAAGGCTCTCCATGAATCCCCAGTTAACCAGGGGGTATTGGCTTACTTGGTCTCCTGCACCCCTCAGTATTGATATGAGAAGCTGCATCTTGGCAAGACAGAGTCAGGAGAAGCTTCTTGAGTTTCCTAAAATTCCCATGCAGGTTGCAGGGTTCATTCCTTAGTGCCTCTATGGTAGGAAAGATCATTTCCTCCAGACAGGTTGCCTTCATCGCAGTGGGATTTAGGGAGCTGCTCGATAACATGGAGCCTGTCCAACCATTCAGCAGTAGATGAAAACCCGTTCTCCACTCTGCTCTGCTGCAAGAGACAAGTGCTCCTCGGAAATTATTCCTTTTTCCCCCCTCACTTGAAGCACTTCCTGTAAACCGGAAGATATATGACTGTTTCAAAGAGTTTTAATACTTTTACCAGTAACTCCGCGGCGCTGTCATGAAGAAGTGAGGCATTGCGGGTGAAGAAGTGCATGGCAATTTAGAAGATTTAATAGAAGTCGATTTTACACTGACACACATTAACATTCACATGGACTTGATAAGAAAAAAAACCACCATCCAGTATTCTTGCAGCTATAAGATGCTGTTTGCCAAAGACTTTGGTTATAATTACTCAGATTAAACTCCATCCATAGATAGCTTCAACTCCATCCAGAAAAGCTACCTCACTTTCTATTTTTACAAACCATGCTGACAATAAGTACTCTCACATCTGAGAGGATATATTGTCTTTGCCCATTGCCTCTTATAACCTGACAGTGAAAAATGTACACTTCAGCATCCAGGGAGTCGTTTGTTACCTCTCCACCTCCTTCTAATTAATGAAAACATAAGGGAAAGAAACAATAACCAGGTCTACTCTTCAGGCAGAAAATGATTATTGCTCAGATGAAATAAAACACAGTATTTTTGGCACCTGATTGCCTCAGCAATGACATAATCAGCAGGGATTTTTACTGACTATGCAATAAAGCTACATAGAACTATAAATGCAAAATACTTAAAGGTTTTTTCCCCCACTCCTTCCTTTGCATGTAGTTACACCTATCATAAAGGCTATCTTCAAGATGATACAAAAGATATTGTGCTTTATAGACAAATGGTCTTGTTACAGAAAAGTGAGAGGTTGTCCCCAAAAAGGAATCCAGACTGGCTTCACTGATGGAGATGTGTTGTTTGGCATGGAACACTTTGATCGCTGTATTTGAGCCAGGTAACACATTTTAATGCTGGTACATGGGGAAATGATTGATACAGATGAAATCTGGAATTCAGCAGAGCACTGCCCAGACTTTTACTCCAATGGGAGCCAGCAGAGGGGCAATGGGGCTGGGGAAAGCATATTCACTGACACAAAATGGGTTTCCCCAGTGGCTTTGGGGTTTCCGCTCTAAAAGGTGGCAGCTTCCCCATTCTTTTCTGGGTCTAATTTTCATGAACACTGTAGGTGGCCAGAGCATTTCTGTTTGAGATGTTCATACCCAAGATCCACCTCCTAAATCTCCCTGGGGTACCTGAACTCATCTCAGAAACCTAATTTTCCCATTCATTGTCTGTTCCTTGGGTCGTTTTATGGAAATTTCCTCATACAATGACTGTCCTGACCTTATAAACACAGGGCAGGATTTTCTCAGTTGATCAAAATTGCTGAAACAGTGCTATTCCATTTCTCAGAAAGCAAGCTGCAAATAGCTGTTGGGATGAGAACAGATGTCTTCATTACCCACCAGAAGTAAATGGAAAACCAGTGAAATCCAGAGAAAAAAATAAAAGGAGAGCAGCGGTTATATGATGATATTCTATGATATTCTAGTTCATGCTGAGTACTACTTTACTGCCTCATCTGAATGAGACTATGAAGAGTGCAGGATACTTTAGAACACCCAGGCACTAAACCCAATCCTCAAGTAACCTGTGACTGTTTCATCTTCATTGTAAATCCAACATGTGGCTTGGACCAAGTATAAACAACACAGCAAAGCAGAAAAGTGTCATTATTGACTGGACACAGTGGCTTGCAAGGATGGATACATGGCTACCTACGAGTAACTCACCCCAAAGATGTTGAGTGTCTTTCATCCTGTTAGAAGTTAATAATTGTGATGCACAGCCAGAAATAATTAGAGACTGCAAGACTGGCAATCATAAATTACTTTTCTTTTAATAACATGAAGAAGGCAGAGTTGCAGAGGTAACAGAAAAGTGCAGCTCAAGCAGAGAAGTTCAAATGAAAAAATCAAGGCCAAAAGTGTTTCTTTAATTCCCTTCCTGCACAAAGGACAATATAATATTCATGATTTCGAATGGACTAAGTTTAACTACAGGTGATTTTTTTCCACACTTATCTAAGGGAGGAGAGGAAGAAATAAAATCTTAATGGGGAGCTCTGCTGTCTATTTAAGCCTATGAAATGTAGCACTGGAAAGATTTCCTCCACAATCTGCAGGGGATGCTCTGACCAGGTGGTGCTGGTTGAAGACAAGGGTGGGTCTGGTCTAAGAAGCTGAATGTAGCTTGAAATTCCAGGAGAAATTCTGGATACCCACCAGAGATGCTAATGGGAGCACCAAAAGCGTAATTCTCCCATGGGATTTTCTTGGGATACAGCAAAGTGATATTTCTTCTGTTTCTTGAAGACAATTGCCGGCCTTCTGCCCAGTTTGCTCCCAGAGCTGGCACAGAAGAAAATAGGCTTAACACAGGTGGCTGAGCTAACATGGGACAAATTATCCTACAGTGAGACTCTATAGGACTGACTTAGACCTGTCATTAGAAGCTGAAGTTAGGGGAGATGAAGTTCAGTATGCAAGGAGCAGTGGAGCAGGGAAACCAAGATCATTGAAATCTGCTGAGTTGATGTTATCTGTTACAGTGATTCTCTTTAATTACAGTAGCAGCTGAACATCCTTTCATCTGTACAGAATGACAGACTTATTAAAACATAATGTAAAACTTGAAATGTAACAAAAAGAGGTGAAATGTTCCTAAATCACTGTGATTTGTTTGGAAAAGAGGAAAGACTTTGCTTCCATGCCCAGACCTATTTTGCAGAGATAATATCAGTATTAGAATTATAATAGTACCTGAAAGCCCTGAGCTCAAGGTTCAATTGACCTAGGTGGCATCAAGCAAAAACATTAGACAACCTTTTACATGAACATCATTAAATACAGTTTAATATATTTTCCAATGAGAATGTAAACATGTCAGGGCCAAAAATGGGCTTGGTTTGAATTTTACAGATAATGTAAGCTGGATGTTCCCATGTGACTTCTAAGCAGGAGCCTGTAATTTGTCCTATTTTAATGTGAGCCATCTATTTTGATGGGTAGTCTCATTAATAAAGCACAGTTTTACATCAGAAATATCCCCTGAAATGATACGAAGCCTAATGCATTCCGTCCACTCTGGAGAAAGTATGCTATGTGGTAAATATATTACACCCGGTGATCCTGAATGTAACTGATCCATCATCAGTTTTCAAAAACGGAAACCATCATTGGGTAGAAAATAGATTACCTATTGAGTCAAACAATCATCTTCTCTCCTGAATGAGATGCTCCCTGACAAACCGGAAAGAAACAGCTATTTCATAGAATCATAGAATATTTAGGGATAGAAAGAACCTGAAGATCATAAAGTTCCACTCCCCCTCCCGGCATGGACAGGGACACCTCCCACTAAACCATACCACTCCAGGCTCTGTCAATCATGGCCTTGAACAGCGCCAGGGATGGAGCATTCACAACTCCTTGTTGAACAAGACCGGTCCCAGCACCGATCCCTGAGGAAAACCACTCGTTACTGGTCTCCAGCTGGACATTGAACGATTGAGCACAACTCTTTGCGTGTGGCCAGCCAGCCAGTTCTTTATCCACCCAGGGGTCCACCTATCAAATTGATGTCTCTCCAACTTAGAGACAAGGATGTCATGTGGGACAGTGTCGAACGCTTTGCACAAGTCCAGGTAGATGACATCAGCTGCTCAGCCCTGTCCATCAGTTCTGTAGCCCCATTGTAGAAGGCCACCAAATGGGTCAGGCAGGATTTCCCCTTAGTGAAGCCATGCTGGCTGTCACCCATACCCTTGTTGTTTTTCACGTGCCTTAGCATGCCTTCCAGGACAATCTGCCCCGAGATGTTGCCAGGCACAGAGGTGAGGCTGACTGGTCTGTAGTTCCCCAGGTCATCCATTTTCCCCTTCTTGGAAATGGGTTTATATTCCCCGTTTTCCATTTGCACGCACGCCTCATGCATGCACCAGCTCCCCCTGCACCCGCTGCCATTCTCCCACATGCAGCAGCTCTCCCTCCCTGCCCGCTTGTAGGGTCCCACAGGACAGCACCTTCGGCTGACCCTGGCTCCAGCTGCAGCTGCCAACATCTGGTATCCCAAACCTGCTCCGGCCCCAGACCCTCTTCCCACCCTGTGGGATGGGGACCAATGGACTCACTGGGAGGAAGGGATGAAAGGAGGAAAAAGGCTTGGTTTGGGCATCAGGGGGATC
Organism: Psilopsiagon aymara; assembly: GCA_024733675.1. NCBI lineage: Eukaryota > Metazoa > Chordata > Aves > Psittaciformes > Psittacidae > Psilopsiagon > Psilopsiagon aymara. The sequence goes on along the minus strand of JANRGW010018317.1, from coordinate 2,727 downwards.
CAAGAGGATGCCGGGCGCAGGCTGCTCTGTGCAGTGAGCTGGGCCTGGGCACGCTGTGATTCTGTCATTCCATGACTGATTCCTCGCACGTGGCCATGTTTCCCCAAACTGAGGAGCAGCCCCAGAAGCTTTGGTCAGTGCAGGCACAGGCGGTGCCCGACAGCAGCACCAGAGCAGGTGCCCTGCAGCCACCGAGGGGTAGGAGTGAGCCCCCACACCTTTGGTCCCTCGCCTGTGCCCAGCCCTGCCCACAGCTGCAGAGAGCCTGAAAGAGCCGCTCTGCCAGGGCAGGGAGCCCACCTGAGGACTGCTGGGGTGCCCCAGCACCCACCGCCAGCCCCCATGTGCCCTCCAGCTCTGGGAACCCAGAGCAAGTGGAAACCACTTGTCTGCCAAAGCCACGGGTGATGGCAGTGAATACAAAGAGAGACTGAGTCAGGAAAACTTCCAGAAATGTATTTAAAAAACAACAGCAAAAAAAAAAAAATGCCATAAATGGCACAGCAAAAACCTGCTGTTCTTGTGAAAAATAGAACTCTTCTACCTAAACCTACACCTATTCTACCTTAAACAACAACTCTTCTTCTTAAACCTACACCTATTCTACCTTAAACAACAACTCTTCTTCTTAAACCTACACCTATTCTACCTTAAACAACAACTC
>JANRGW010018316.1:3161-22213 GCA_024733675.1 Psilopsiagon aymara | reverse complement strand
CATCTCAGAATTGGGTTTTCCTGTCAGCTCTGCAGCTGACAATGGTATTCACTTTGTAGTTGCTTTTTCCAGTAACACTAGTAAAATGATGTTATGTGCTTAGCTTGTCAGAGTAGCTCATTAGCAGCTTCAGAGATGTCCAGGGAGAAGCATTCCCATTTTTACTGAATAAACTTTATGTCCAGACATTGTTGTGCTTTGTGGCTGCAGATTGTAACTATAATCCCACACATTATAAAATGTATGTAGAAATCAGTGGTGCATTAACTGGTGTGTGTTATTAGGAGCCTAGCCAAGAGAAAAGCTTAGAATTCTCAACTGATGTAACTGGTGCTTCCATCCTAGCCTGTTAGCGGGTGTGTGTGTGTGTGTGCCTTCGCATCCTGCAATCTTAATTCTAAACATGAAGTGCTCCCTTTTTTTTAAGACTGATTTGGTAATTCTGTGTTTGGACAGAACAAGCACTGTGTTGTAAGAGACCATTTTTACTTTCTGGTATGTAATTTTCTATTGTGATAATATACAAATATAAGTTTAAAACATTTAAACATGCGTCTGAATCTCCAAATAATTCTGTGTTCTTCCCAACAGAGTCAAATCTTGTTTATAAATACTACTGCTTGAGTAACCTCTCATCTAAATCAAACATACAAAGTAAATCTTGATGCAAACTCATGTGTTTTTTCTGCTATCTAGTGTGGAGCAACAGTGTAGTAACTTTCTCAGCCTCTTGTGATACCAAACTGGGAGTAAATCAGTACTGAAGAGGTGTCTGATGCTCTCCGTATCTGAGATGTACTACAACTACAGTTGATGTTGGAGAGCTGAAACAGCCTGGTGTTACACTTTGTTAAAGAGAACTAACTCTGGTTGGATTAATTTCTCTATACCTGACTAATTAGATTCAAGGTCATGGCCTAGCTGAAGTAAGAATCTTCCTTGCTTATGCCAGCAGTTGCTAATTAGCATCTTAGAAGGCTTCCCCCACTCCTTCTGCTGCCAAATTAGCCATGTTAATAAGTATAAAAAAGAAATTAAAAAAAGCACCAATGTTTGTGCCACTAATAGTACACAGTCTAGCACAAAGTAGCAGGCACTACTTCTGCAGGTCATGGTTGCTCAGCAAAAGAAAACTTGAGAAGGTGGTGGTTACACAGCCATTCTTCTACTGCTTTTGCTTGTCCAAATTACTTTAATCACTTAGGGTTAGCTTACTTTTCAGCTTCAGCTAACAAGATTGCAGTTGGTCATGATTGATTTTTTTTTTTTTTTTTTTTTTTTTTTTTTTTAAGTATTCAAAAGATAGATGCCCTCTGTCTTTTGGGTTATGTGTTTCTGGCTGTAAGTAGCTGCTGTTAATGTGAATCAACAGTTCGGCCAGGGATTAAATTTTTAGCCACCTTTTTCAAAAGATACTTTCTATTTGTATATATTGTTTTGTATATATTATTATAGGTAGCTAATTTACAGGTGGCCAGGCAGTCAGCTGACCAACTGACACTGTGTAAATGCATGCTTAACCTGTGATTAATTACAAGACTATTGTTTGCAGGGGTTTTGAATCTTCAGGGATATGCTTTCCCCTGCAGTGCTCCTTTGTCATCAGTCACCTCATTAGTTAATAACACCAGTACAGCTGTAAACAGAACTATTGAAATGAGCTGTGGTGTATGACATCCAGAATGCTGAAAGAACAAAATACACATATTTTTCTAGATTTATAATTACTCTGTATCAATAAAAGGTATTTTGTTAGTGTGGGAGCAGTCTTCCCCTTGCACACAGAGCAGCAGGGGACTAAGTGAAGAAACAAGCACTTGGCTGGGGGAAGTAGCTGGCTGCTTGTTAAACTGAGTGATAGGAAGCATGTTAAGCTACATTTTGATTCTGCCCTTCCAAAACAGTATTTCAGATTTGTTTCTATTCCTGATGTATGAAGAAAAATGTATGGGAAGTGCAGCCTCTCTGGTGGTGTGCTCTGTGTACTGTGGAAATACCTAGAATTAGAGCTGAAATTGAGCTTTATGTAAGCCTTCTGTTAAAGTCATCTAGCACTTCCTTTGCTGCTCTTGACACCTGTTAATATAGTCTACTGAAATGAGTCTCTGGCCTTCCCCAAAATAATGAAATTAGCAGATTTCCTGCTTTTCTAAAAGCCCTGCAAATTAGAAATTTCATTTCCAAAACCTTAGGTATCACCTGCATTGGGTTTTTGGGTATTGTGTGTTTGTATTGGAATGTATCAGCATCTGGGAGAATTTATTGTAATTGAACCTACTGTTCATTTGCTGAAATGGGAATCTTAACAAATGTATTCTGGATATGCAGACAATACATATACTAGATAGATATCTAACTTTATGCAGTGATAACGCATCCCTTGTTCTTTCAAGACTCTTACTTGGCTTCTCATACCACATCACTTAAAATGGTATTTTCAGTGGGTAGTTTTTATACTGTCTTTAGGGGACACTTCAGGGGACTGTTTTTTTCCTGAATCTAATTATACACACGTGTTTAAACTGTGATGCTGCTGCCTGCTTTATTCTATTGTCCATCTTTGGATGGCACAGCAACTCACAAGAACTGTTTTTAAATAACAGTTTCAGAATCCTTTAATAGCAACATATTGAAGTTGAAAGGGCATGGCATGGTCGCTGCTTAGTCCATATGGAAATAGGAGCCTTGGTTTGAGCTTGGTTGTAGATCCCATGTTCTCAAATACTAGAATGTACTTACTGCACAACCGGTCCAGCTACATACACTCTTACCTCTTCAACCTCCTGTTTTCTGTAAATCTGTATAATTAGACATAATAGGTAGCAAGACCTATGGTGGAAAGTTAACAAGCAGTTGGAGTCTCAGAACAGCTCTCAATTCTTAAGTAACTTCCTTGCTGCATGTAACTTGTAAGGGTGGAGGAAAAGCTAGTCCTTTTCTTACAGGCATAAGCAACTGAAGGAAGAAAATGAGGGGGAGAGAACAGTCTCTGTATTGTATTTTTGGTGCTATTACAGTTTCAAAATTGTCATGACAACCAATACTATTTTCCTTTCTAGAATCTTGAAACTGCACTTCAAGGTCATGATTATTTTCCAGCTGATAAATGCTTAAGATGCATTGCTGAATTCACTGTTTTGTGCTCCCTTCTATGGTTATGGCTTTATCTGAAGGAAGCAACTTGCAAAACCGCATAATGTAGTTATTCTGAGTCTCCTTCCTTAACAGTGACTCATTCTGTGTATCCAGATAGCATCCTGAGCAGCACTGCACCCATATGGACAGTCATACTTTCAGCATGTGGGGCTTTTAACCTCAGGCCATCAAGCTATTTTTGGTGATGAGAAGGAAGTAACAAATGACCTGACGCTTGGCATACTTCAGATCTGCCTGAGACAAATTCTGTTTGAAATGTTTCCCTTCTGAGAGTCAGCACCAAATACAGATTAGTAGTATTTCTTTTGGAGGTACTCTTATGCGTATCTGCCACACAGGAAATTTTACATATGGGTTACTTCTGTGAGTTTCTAACAGTTCAATCTCACTATAACTTCATCAGAGGTACTAGTCACTTGTAATAGAGGTATTATGCAAACCAGTAATTTTTATGGCCATGTAGAAGTATTAAAACCAGGGAAAATTACTTATCCTGGTGCAAATTAACCTAAACTTGAATTTTGAGCTATGCATGTCCATTTCCATATTCTAAAATCTGTCCTGGTGCAACCACAGAGATACACGTAAGTAATTAGATACTGGAACCTATTTCTTTTAATTTGTCACCTGCAGTTCACCAGTCACCTTCTTAATTCTCTTGAACAAAGCTTCTGTATGTGGACTTGCTGACTAAATAATTGTAACAGGGAATGTGACATAGTCAGTCTCATTAAATACCAGGGTAGTGATTCACCAGGTGCAGAGTAACAGTCAGTGGATGTATGAAGACTTATGTGGAGATGAAACATCTTATTACAACCTACTCTGTGTCACTGTTGGATCTGTATTTCTAAAATACTTCTTGGTGGGGGGATAACTTTAAGCTAAGGGATGAGTTGGTCTGTAAAATCTTAATTTCTGGTGTTCTGTTAAAGCGTGTGCTTTGGGTTTTAAGCAGCAGAACATACCATTTAAGCTCAGAGTTTGAAGTGTTTCAGCATAGCAAGAATTACAGTTACAAATTCCAAGTGGGTATTCGACTTTCTGCTCTATTATGGATTTCCATAAATGGCCAGAGTCTGGACTAAGATTACTTCTGAAGGAAGCCTCAAGGAAGGAGTGGTGTTTGGTATTGGCTAATTATGCTTTTTCTTTATATCTTTAGAACTGAAACTTTCCAGTGCTTTGGGCAGAAACAATCAAAATGAGACTGCTAAGAATTGCCTCTTACTCAAATCTCCAATTCAGAAACTTTTACCCTGCCCATTTGTTAGCCTTGCAGGACCTTTTCGCATATCAGTGTTACATTTAAGTTACAAGTGACCATTTTCAAGCCAATTATAAAAGCTAATTTTAATTTCAGGGAAAGAGATCCAAATCTTATTTTTGTAGGAAAGCATGCTGCCTCTGCTGTAGAAGGCTGATTCTGGAGGCCTACAGAGGTCACTGACACAGACTGCTGCTGTTAGCTCTGTCACAATGCACTTGCATGTGTTGCAAGCAGCTCTGAATTGAGATGGCCAACTGAGCTGCCCTAGTCCCTTGGCATGTTACATCACTCAGTGCCCTCAGAGTGAGCTTACTCAAAAGTAGCAGGATTTAAGTAGGCACATGTGATATCCCAATGGATGATATCCACAAGGAACAGCACTTCTAGAACTTCAATTCTATGAGCTCGGACCATACATACTTTCTGCAGGCACAACCCTGAACTGAAGCTACAGGAGAATGACTGCAGGAAGCTTTCAAATCTTTGTCTTGGCTACCTGATCAGTTGTTCTCTGGGCTTAAATCAAACTCTTCCCCCAGGTATCACTTAAGCCTGGAGCATAAGGGAGCATCTACAATACAGCTCAGTTCTGTAACACATCTAATCCTCTGATCCAGCTTGAGCCCTTGTGGAGCTTAGCTTTCACAAAGTGATCTGCCTCAAGCAGCTGCATGGTCTTCAACATTTAATCAAAGTTTAATGATGCTGTGCTGTCCCACTGCATTTTTAAATCTTTGTGGTCAGTGCTGACACAGGTAGTCATTTCCTTCCTTAGGGAAGATTCTTCCCCTGCTCAATTTCTACCATTCGAGACAGCAACAAGTAAGTATTAATTTTCAGTAGCAAAACTCATTAAAGTTGGCATTTAGCCTATCAAGTGTGGACTAAATTGGTGAAATATGGCTACTGCACAACTGTAATTAAGCATTCTTAAGTAACTAGCTTCAAATGAGTAAGTTATTTGTCAATACAATGCAATGTCACAGTCTCACTGGTTATCCCAACTGGAGCTGCAACTAGGTTGAAGCTGAAAAAATAACTAATAGAGAGTTTGCAGTAGCTTTTCTGATGAAATGAGAGTCCTGACTAGATGCCTATTCTAATGGTCTCTGGGCTGACTGTTAAAGGTAGCAATACTTCAGATCAAATAGAAGCCTGCTAGCTTTCTGTTTCTGAAATTAAAATTCAATACTAAACTTATCCAGCATTTTCCTCCTCTGAATACAGATTCGAGTATTTTTTTCTGTCTTCTAATGCTCACTTTTTTCCTCTTTCCCCATCTACAGTCAATAGAAATGGAAGCAATGTATTTTTTCCTTACCGTAGATATAGGTCAATTCTCATAACCAGGTTGAACCCATATTCTGATAATTTAAGTGATTTTAATTTGGAAAAGAACATGACAGTAATAATCACTTTGGTAATGCGTAACTAAATGTTGTCATGACAGGCAGGATTGCTGTGCAAACTTTATACAGACTACTCTTGAATTGCTTCTCATTGAACTGCTTTTTGCTTGTGAGAAGGTAAAGAGCACGGCTCTTTAAAGGAGCTTTTTCAGTTAGCCATGTTAGAATGAGCAGCTACTTGGAAATTTTTAATAAATAAGTAGGTGGCTCTGCTCCTACTTATCTCTTCACATATGTTGTGGAACATTTTCCTTCTACTTTATCTTGTAAACTGTACACAACTGATCTTGTTCTCGCTGAAAACTGACTTGTGCAAGTGTTGTTACACTTCCCGTTCCTAATTCTGAATGGCTGTTACTGAAAGGAGTGGATGTGTGTAGCCACACATGAGGATGACTTTTAGCACTTTATTCTGTACCTGAAATGTTGCTGTCAAAGTTAAGGAGAATTGAGTAGACTCTCTGCTGTTATACACAGTGAGTAGAAGATCAGCCCTGAGCTAATGCTTTAGAGTGCTGATTACAGTTTCCTGACTGGCACTTGCTAGTGAATCAACCAGCAGAGCCAGCAGTAAGCTTCAGTAGTAAATTCAGTTTGGAGAAATGCAACACAGAACTAAAGGCTGACTCAGTGTTAACAGCTGTACTGTTGCCTCAGGAGGAGCAACTGAAGAAGACTGTTGGTCATGCTCATGCTTAATGCTGGCTCAGGCAGGCCTGATCAAGAGTTCCAGCAGCCTTCTAACATTACTCCTGGCTGGAGAAGGAAGAGTTCAGGTAGCTGGACTCCCGCTAAGGCTTAAGCCTGAGACAGTCACTAAGTATCAAGACAGCCCCATTTATCTTTACTGACTTTTCCTTGTCACAAAAAGAAAGTAGAACCCCTATCTTGTAACCCCAGTAAAAAGGAAACTGGAGAAGGCCAGGTATTTTTTCAAAAGGAGAAACAACTGTATAAAAATTAACTTGTAAGGAAAAGCTTTTGTTTTTAAAACAACTGGGCTGGTGATCATTAGTGTGTAGTGCTAAACCCGAGGATTCGATTCATTAGAAAAGGATGCATTTCTATATTTAGATGACCATTAGAATTTTAATTGCATGTACAAATAAATCTTCAATTTTAACTGAATTTTAGGGTAGTGAATGGAAGAGTGTTACCTTGTCTTTCAAGACTTTGAAGTTACTAGGACAGTTTTTTGCTAGGAAGTAGGGAAAGAAAGGAAAAGCTTGTTTAACTTCTGGGAATTGATAAAACTGATTCAGAAGTGATTTAAGAAACTATAGGTGAATGAAGCTGTTCAGAGAGAGAATTTAGTTCTTCAAACACTAACTCCAGTTACGCTGCTTAATAGAGCTCCCAGCTTTAGAACTTAACAAAAGCCTTATTTTTAACTGAATTAGTATTCAGTTTCTCTTACTCTTCGAATAAGCCTAGGCTTAATACTTCAGATTAAAATTCCTTTTCCTGAACTCTTGCTTGTTATATAGGCTGTTCAGAGCTGTTATCACCTTAACATATAACCAGCTGGTTTACAGTTAGGTATGTTCTCATCACATGCTGAGCAATCACAGGCTGTGGCTATGAATGAACTGCAAGCTGTAATATTGGTTAATCAAGGAATGACAAAGTACTGGTTTTTATATACCATATAAATGAGACTTTTCAAATTTCTATGTAGACTGTTTTTTTGTACCAAGCCTGGCTCAGAGTGCTGTAGCAAGGAGCAACACAAGCCTGATAATGTCTTTCCTTCCTAAATCTCTATTTTGATGCAGAGTACAGTTGCTTCTTGATGACACTGGCCTTATACTCTTCTGAAATAAAAGCTAACAGATAGTGAAATGGAAAATTTATTAGTGCAAGTTGGTCACTCAGTTACTTCCAACAAATACATAATATGATCCCATGCTTAATACATTACAAACCAACCTTTTGTAAGTTAAAAAAGTTGAACTTGTCATGAAGTAACAATGTGTTACATATTGTCATCGTCTGATTCATCTTCTTCTTTCAAAGATTCCTGTTTTTAAAAAAAAAAAAAAGTTTAATTAAAAAACACTTAATGCAGGCTGAATTATACAGCTGTTAAGCAGTGAGTTTTGCTGTAGCCTCAAAATATTCTCAATGTGTCCAAAGCCTTGTATTCAGCAGGCTAGTTCATACCTTCAGATGGTGATACTGAGCACCATCATTACTTTTAGAACAAAATCAAAGCTGTTAAATGCTGGAAGTCTAAATTTCTCCAGCTGCTTATCTATAAAAACTGTTCTAGGCCACATGGCTTACTATATCTCCTACACACTCTTACACTGTGGTTGAAGAGTTAGCAATTTATTTTTCAAGGAGAAACATGCCACCTGTGCAAGCCTGCTGAATTACAATTTCTGAGAGTAAGAACTATCCCTGGATTACACTGTAAATTTCACTACTGTCCCTTCAGAATGCTATCGGCTAATGCTGAATTGTAACTAGATGTTTTCCAGTCACCACAACAGTGGAAGCTCAGCCTTCACTAGGCTCCCCCACTCGAGACTTGTTTGTGAAGTGAAGCACTGAGACAACTCTGAAGTCGGACCTTACCTTAGCATATTTTTCTGCTTCTTCCTTGATGTCCTTTGGAACAATTTCATGTTTTCCATTAGTTACTGGCAAGAAAGAGAGTACATCTTAAGCAGAATTCACAAAAAGACCTTGACGTAAAAGGGTAAATTTAAGAGGCAATGTTTTACTTATATAAAGTAATAAGTTTTCTACAGTGTTTATAGAAATTACAGAAATGCATTACTTTCTCCAACCCAGCTGAGTTCCAGTTCAAAAGCTTTATCCTTTACTTCATCGTGAACTATGTAGATTCTGGAAGGAACAAAGTACAGATTAGAACAGATTGATCAACAGGCTAAATATACTTACTTCCTTTAACAGATTTCTTCTGTTGAAGTATTTATGGTTAAGTAGCTCTCCCCATGTTTTCTCTCCTGCCCACACACACAAAAAACCACTGGAGAATTTTTCATGCTTACACTGCTAGTATAACAATATATTAAATGATTACAGCTAAGATGCAGGTTGAGATGTTCAAGTCACCCTAATTAGAACAAACATAGAAATTCAAATACTGCAGAACCAAGGCTACATCATCGTCTGTCTCAGGTAGTTAGTTATAATATAGCTAGGGGTGCCCTGTATTTCCCCTATAAATCTTGTTTCAGTTTACACTGAAGACTGAATCCCTACACTGTAGATACCTTGCATCTGATTGAAAGCCTGTGCCTAGACCTCTGTACAGACTGCCATGCTTATGGCAACCATGACAGTAATCAGAATTTAAACTGCAAGTGGTATTACACCACACATCCAGACTAGTAAAATCACTTTTTAGCCTGAGAGATAAAAATGTTAAATAATAATCATTCTATGACTGCATCATAGTATTTGGTGCTCAGCAAGTGAATATGTAATCAAATGATAATCCCAAGTTCAGACACACACTCAAAAGAATAAGCTGAATTTACGATAACCTGTGGGTTCACTTGCTGAGAAGGCTGTATTCCTTTAGTTTGTTTCCAAAAGCCTTATTAAGTCAAAAACGGAAAAATACCAGCTATTTCTAGCCAACAGAGAAAGCTCAGTAGAGGAAGGAAGTATACCTGAAGCACCATGCTAAGTACTAAAGTTCAATGAAAATATTATGAAACAAATAGAAAGAACAAAGTTAACATTGGCATCCAGGGAAATATCACTTATGTTCTTCTACCACCTTTCTTTCACTGCTAGGCTGGGCTTATTGACTGTTGCCCCAAGATTGTCTGTAGGCCTTTCCTATGAGTTCAGCTGGTTATTGGCTTTTTGCAGCAAAGCATACCATTACAAGCTCTTGAAGAAATAATTACTTTGGACTGGTAAATATATTAGGGTTAAAATTATTAAATTCCTTGCTGTCGTACTAAATGCTACTAAGGAGCTTAATTTGAGCTGAAAAACAGAACTATGTTTGGCGCTGTTGTTAAGTTTTGAACTGAAGGAGAATTAAAAAGCAAAAGTCTTTTAATTACTTAAAAATCTGCGACACTTTAGGACTGCACTGATGTCCTTGTTAGGTTTTAATAACAAAGAACCCCCAAATTCTTTCCTGTAGCTGCTGCCAGGACAGCCCCAGGAACAAACTTCAAAATAAATGCACATGCTGCAACACCAATGATAGAAGCATGTTTAGCATTTCCTTTTAAGCCCTAAAATGCTGGATATTACATTTTTCCAGCTGCAGATTACTGTATTTGTGACAAGCACAGAATATGTGCATTAAAATGAAGTACTGCAGATAGTGGAAAGGGTACTTGTATTTGTTTGAAGAGATACTAATTTGCAGACTATTTTCCAGACTTTTACTACTGGCCATTCATGCTCTACCAAGCAGAAAGCCTTCTCTCCTTTTCTTTCCTTCATTAATGCGTAAGTCAATGAATGGTACTGTATTTTTATCTCTGTAAGCACAGTATCCTCACACAGAGTTTGTGAGATAGTGTGATTGACTACAGGCAGTTATATCACTGAAGAGTTGTCCTAAATTGTACCAATAATCAGCAAATTCAGTATATCCACTCTTTTCATGTGGTATCAAGCTTTATCATTTGATTTATCAAATGAGACCAGCTAAACCCTAGACATATCTTTAAACAAGGAGTTCAACACTACTGCTTTCCTAAGCACTTGAGTCTTTTTTTAGGCAAACAGGAAGGCTGGATCCAAGTCCTCAGCTTTACTTCTGAACCACTACTTAATCCCTGAAGCATCAGTTCATTGTTCAGTCTGCATAATAGAGTGTACAACTCAGTTCAGAATCAGGACACCAAGGAGTTTCCCCCCCATCTGTCACCCAGTTTATGTATTTTAAAAAATCAGTGACTATTCAGTTTAACCTTCAATCTACTGGTTCCACCGGTAAGTAGCAGATGAGAGCAAAAGGGGTATTTTTCACACCCTTCAGCATTTTCAATACTGAGTAGCATATACCCTCTCACAAGAAAAAAAAAAATTATTAATAGCAACAGATACTAGAGTCAGCATAAGCACTCAAGTAGTAGAAATAAAACCTGATATCCAACTGAAAAGGAATAGCTTCAGTTTGAAACCATCAAAAGCTCACCAGTAGAGATTATTGTAGAGTTGGAAAAATAGGTTGGAGACTTACATTTTCGCAACCTCTTTAACAACATCACGACAGGTCATTTCCTTCATCTGTAGGCAAAAAATACACAACTTGAGAAAATATACTATTTTCCATTTCCAAAAGGCCAGAATACACATGGCTGCACACATGCCTAATGAGCTTACTATTCAGTAGGGATAAAAATGGCAAAATTGTAACTACATTTATTCTCTACAGTGCATCTTCCAGCCTGATACATGCAAGTCATTCTTACAGTGAAGAATTTTACAATTGAAAGATTCTGCGGAAAAATGTTCTTGGAAACTTCCCTAGTTTAAAGCATTCATCACCTGGAAACGGGTAACCCTAGCACCGTAAAACCTTGACTTCTTGTTTGCTGCTTTGTGATCAACTGACAAAATAACCGTATGTACAATATGGGGGATGCATCCTATTTTCATATAAAATATTCATACCCTTTCTAGGTAGTATAGCAATATGTTTGGTCTTACCAGCATCTTACGCAAGCAATTTTGACTTCTAAGTAACGTCCCAAGTGGAGAATACTATTCCAGTGTTAAAGAGCTGCATGCCTGAGCAAGGCACTGGCATCTCTTACATTTTCTCACTGTTCTGTCAGTGTCTTTCAACAGTTTCACTATTAATCACAACAAAGCCTCATGACAATTCCCATGACATAATGAAGTTGTTTTGTAGGCCACATGTCTTGCCAGTCAACTCTTCTGGACTATGAAGTACTAATATATTCTATATTCATGTTCTCTATTTCATTAATGCAGTATACCATCTCTTACGATTCCTGAGTGTTTTCAAAACCACACAGTGGAAGCTAGTTTTGAGACACTAGTGAAGGAATTAAGATTAAAACAGTCCTTTGTTCATGTATCTGGCCAGAGAAGAAGTGCCTATGCCTGCTCAGACAGACATGCCATCACAGTCCCATCCCAAGAAATTTCCTAAGCAGAGACCCATTGCCCCAGCCCTTTCATTTTTGATGCTCAGTCTGTAGCACAGACAGCACTGGCTGCCACGTACAAATATAACTTGTGTCACACATTTAAATTACTACATGTATCAATACATATGAAGTTAGTAGCCAAATAGGAAAACCCCAAAATCTTCTACTGTCACAAATATTTACAGGAGAGAAGTCAATACATTTTTTGCCCTTACCTGTTTCCCATCCCAGGTATGTTAATTTAGCAGACAATTAAGAATAAACACTGTTAACAGTTCATCACAGGAGTTAACTACAATTATATATATACACACACATATATATACACATATATATGCATCAACAAGTCATACATAACATCAAAGCTGCAAGAGAAGCACTACAGAAGTACTCTCCACAGGACCGCAAGTTTTTCCACAGCTGGAGACACCAGACATTCACATAGGATGCAACAGATGTGATCAGTGCAGTGTTTTCTGCTTGCACCCTCAGCTATACATGACGATTTGGCACACTGTGTCCCCACCCAGATATAGGTACTGCAGAGCAGTTCTGTAAGTGGATGTGAAGTTCTGACTATCTGCTTGTCTGTTACTTTTCACCTGTACTCATCTCTTCCACGGGAAGTTACCTTACAGCTTTTGTTCTTCTTTTTCCTCTTTCAGTTTTGACAAATTCATCGTATCAAAATTAATTATGACCTGGAAACCTGCCCAGTCTAAATTAACAAAAAGCACCAGCATGCAAGACTGGATTCGCTTCACACTGCTGTGACAAGATCATACACATTACAGAAGACATTCCGCAAACAAGCCATTAAGTAAGTCAGAGCAGTTAGGTCACATGGTACACCACTGTCCCTACATACTAGATTGTACAGGCTCTGCTGTAAAGTTCGAACTATGCACACATACTTGTTAGCTGTACAGAAATCAGTCAGTAAAAGAGGCTTCTGAAAATCCCAGCACTGCACAGAAAATAATTTTTTGGGTAGATTACATGTCACCCAACATACCACTGCCTTTCTGCCAATCTGCACACACAGAAATTCAAAATGATTTCCCAGAGGCCAAAATTCCAGTATCCATATCTTGTAAGCTTCTTTCTTTTAATTCAGTGTTCAAGCATCTGACCAGATTCAAAACTGAGTAAATCAAGTCTAGGAACACTAATGTTTCTTGTACTTTTCCAGTTATGATCTACAACACCATAACCAGACCATTTTTAAAAGTTGACCAACCAACCTTTCCAGAAACAGTTGTGATGGACTTTTGCAGACCAAATCTATAAATAAGAAAGATGCTACCAGAGTATCAAATTAAAATAACATCAGTCAGATCAGGAGTGGGATTTTTGTCCTGTTCCAAGGGTGTCAGAAGAGGAAGACCCAAATCTGTCAGGATTCTAATATAGTTTTAAAACTGCTTAAGGCACATACGAGTACCTTTCAGTAGTCTTCTCTCCAGAGACTACTTTTACACAGCCAACTGTTTGCACACTTCTTCAGAAGGCTACAAAACTTTTTGGTGTGCACTCACAGAACCTCCTTGTAACCCTCCACAGGTTATAATATTGTGCAAGCAGGAAATGCTGAACAGAAACAGCCCTTTTGATATTGATGTGGTATGCCACAGAGTTACACTCTTTCTAGTGTTCACAGCACTACAGTCTTTCATCAGACATGTAAAGATGTTTTGAAAGGTACATTACAGTCAGCAGCAACAAGCTGACAGATCTTTTAAAAAAAAGACAGCACCTCAACACTAGGCAGCTCAGAGACACTGACCTGGCAAGGACTTAATTTTTTCCATTACATTTTCAGAGTCATAATATTCCAGTGGCTCGGCATTCCGCAGTTCCACTCGCTGTCTTTAACAAGCCCCAGCTCCCAGCTTTTTTGTAACTTTTTAAACCAAAGGATCATCTAACACCTTTGGAAAAAGACACACCACCCTGTACAATGCTGCCCTAAGGCTTTCATATGGAATGAAAACACTTTCATATTCACGCAATTACTTTGCTTGCTGGCATGCATGGGAGTGTATGTTTATGCTTCCTGTTTTAAGCATGTGCACTCCCTACAGCCTACGTGTTGCCCAGGGACAAGACTTGAGGAATACGGCTATTGTTCAGACTAAGCCATGTCCTAAAACGTACAAGGAAATATTCCATCTGCTCCTCCTATTATTTTATATGCTTTAGGCATCCAAAAAGGTAACATAACAAGCTAGGAATATCTGTCTTGAAACAGCAGAACAAAACCGTAATGTCATACCTGAAGTTTTTCTATCTCTGTTTTTGCAGCCTGCCTGGCTTTACCAATGGCACACCCCCAATAACCCTGTAGAAGAAAAAAGGCAAAATTAATTAAATGCTAAGCTTTCTACAGTTCTGTCACTTAGTGTATGACAGCCCCCACCCTACTCGTACAGCGAGAAGCTAATACACAGTAAACTTTCCCAAACTGTTGAGTAGAACCCAATTAGAAGACTAAGTACTGTTGATGGAAAGATGCTCAGTAGTTCCCAGACAGAAACACCCAGTTTGTTGCAACAGGCAGTTCTACAGGATCAAGAAAAACCCCAAACAAAACAAAAAACTCCTGCCTACTATGAAAATATACTGAGGTGTAAGCACATAAAAATTAAGCACTTATACTCCCCTCAGCAGTTGTGGTATTGGATATATTGAAAGAAAATTTAAAAAATGAACAGTAGGAATATGCATCATCCTGTGTAATACACAGCTGCAGAAGCAGCACTCGCAGCAATTTACAACAGTTACCTACTTTGATTTGACTTTTTGGTGTAGCAGCCAGTGTAAAGGGTAACAGCAGCCCCCTCTTGGCTGCAGCTCTCTCTTACCCAAAGTATTTGGTGAGCGGGGTATCACTACAACACTTGCCTTTTTTGGGCAGTGCTAGGGACTTACCAGCTACAGCCAGGGGAATAAAGTCACGAATTTGAGAGGTAAGATTCAAATCTAATTTCTCAGAGACTGTACTTCTAAGAAATACACAATGTGTGTTTAATAAGGACAAGCAAATGAGCAAAAATCAGCTCTGTTCATTTTGAGCAATGGTTCATCAGAGAAAAGGTAAAAAGAAAAAAAATTATAGTCTCTTTTGGAACAAAATATGCTATTTTTCCTAACTAGGAACTTTTAAAGGGAACCTTATGCCAACACAGAAATATTTTTGACACACTCACGTATGAAACTCCTGATGGATCAATCATGTACAGTTGTGCACCATCATCGCTATCATAGGACCCCAACATAAAACTGGAGGAGAAAAGTGAAATTAGAAATATTTCTTCTACCAACACGCACAGAATTACAGAGACTACACTAACTCAGGTTTCCTACATTCTTCCAGGAGCAAAGCTCCAACTGGCCTGCTACTTTCTATTAAAAATTTTGTCTGAACATTTTCATGTTATCATGACAGCCGAGCACCTGCATGTTGCCAGAAACCTTCTACTACCTAACTAGACAGCAGACCAGTTTATTACTCCCTTTGTATTAGAACTGCATAGTAGCTGCAACCTGTTCTTTTACATCAGGACAAGCAGGATGATTGCAGAGGAAAGATGCTTTCATCACTGTCACAGGCTTTGTAGTACCAACTTTTCAACTTTAAAATTCAAGAACAAACTGGCAATCTAGACAGAGGCCTGACAAACTGCTATGCAAATCTGTATTCTTTAATTAAGGTTTTACATGCACTAAGGAAGGGAAAGGGAATCTGTTTACAAGGTGAATGGCAGGTTACTAATTCCAAGTTAGAAAAAAAAAAAAAGAGACCTCGGACAACCTAAGTAGCTCCAGCAACTGCAAAATAAAAGATACTTACAAATAGCGTAAGTCTGAAAGACTTACCTACAACCAAAAGGTCTGACAGCGCTGTATAGTGTGTATGCATGCACATACATTGCCACTCTGTCTGCAAGATGCTAAGCAAAAGAAGGAAAAACATTGGAAACCCTTACTTTCAGAAATAAGCGAACATGAAGTAATGAAATTTCATTATCTGTGTCAAAACTAAGAAAGCTGAAAAAAAACAATTTCTTACCTTCAGTGGAATATCGTAACCATAGTTAGATCTAAAGTTAGAAGCCTCATCTCTAGCTATGTCTGCCAAAGAACGAGCATCTGCCAAAAGTCCAGCTACTGCCTGAAATGAGAATTGGCATTAGGTAGGCCAAACAGACTGCAGAAACTTAATACATGGACAAAAGTCTAATTATGCAGCTTAACCGAGATCTTTACCAAACTCTATGCAGTACTACAAGTGAATTCACTCAAACTATCCATCTCTTAGAAGCTCAAAATGCATCAATATGATCAATAATTTTTTTTCTCTGGTAAAATCAATAAGCAAAATTATCTTCATGTTAAATAGCATCTTATGATTTGCCATAACTATACTAACTCAAATGCAACTATCCTGACCCAAACAATCACTATTCTTTCAAGTAAAATATATTCAACAGATAGTTTCAGGCATTTTTGTCACACAGTAACCACTACTTGGTATCATCCTGACATCACTATTATGGATCAGCCAGCAACCCATACACTAGACTTTGAAGAATTCAGCCAACCTCCACACTGTTGAGAAGAAACTCTCGTACACAGCGTTTTCTCTCTGTAACACACCTTCTTAGCTGTGTAAAAAAGAGGCACTTTAAAACCTCTGTTTGTATTTACAGTCAAGGTTAAACAACTGGAATGCTGAAAAACATTTAAAAATAATAATAAAATATGTGTATTGTCCATTTTTAATGTGTGCAATCAAGAATAAATTACAGAAAATGGTAAAAATAAATCCACTGGCATTTCTGACACTGTACATAGAAAGATTACTTTCTTAACCTACTTACTGATACTCCAATTCATAGATTTCTACTTTTGAGGGTGGTCCTTTTCAATTGATTGAAAACTAAAATTGAATAGCACCTTACCATACCAACATGTCGATCGACATTAAACAGACGTTTATTGGAACCCTCTTCATAAAGCTTGGACAGAACTAGTTTTTCTACTCCAAAGACAACACCATCTTTGCATCTTATCCCAATTGCTGTGCTGAAAAACAAAGATAAATCTAAGTTTCTCACCCAGAATTGTGGTGAGGAATATGTAACAGAGAATTAACAAAATACAAGCAAGTGCCGGAGGGGAATTTAAATCTCACTAAACCTACAAACATTTTCTAAAACAAAGAAGGAGGGGCTGCTAGAAGTCCCTATCCAAATAGTTTTGAACTATATGTGGTGGTGGCATTTTTTGGTGTGACTGCACAGCTGCTGCCCTATCACAGAGCTGAATGATCCTGGTATGAAAACCATAGGCTGTTCAACCTCTCATTTTAGTAAATTCACTATAACTAGAAGACATGTAAGCTCCTTCTCTAACTCTCAAGAAGTGCATCATCAGGCATAAATTACCCACCATGGCATACAAGAAATACTTCACTAACCCTTATGTGGCTACAACCAGACACCTGGATGGATCCAGCCCATGCCTTCCTGGTTTCCCATTTCACTGCCCCCACAGCTTAGCTGGAATTTTCAATTTACAGCATTCCTTTGCACATACTTAAGGGAAAACAGAGACTCACAGAGAAGCAAAGATGTCCTCTGTTTCTTGAGAAATATATATAAAGTTGTTACAAGTTTACAAGGCCCTGAGCATGTTAGTTTTTCAGTGCAACTCACATCCATTTAATGGTTTTTATGGATGAAAAAAAAAAATCCTACTGTAACAGCTAAGCACCTTGCTGACAGTAAGGAGACCTGCAATCAGATTTTGCCCCTAAGCATATGTTTTTCATTGCCCTTTGCATACGTAAGTTTACTGCCTTCCTGCACATTCTCCCCAACATTATCTGTTTCTAGTAAGGAAAAGTGATTCCCAGCGAGCATAAAAAGTGATTTCTAGCAAGCAAAAGCAATTATACTAATTTTACACTTAATCTAAAGCCTCCTAAAATGAACCCAGGGGCACAGTTGTTCAGAACTAATTCAAGTTATATAATTCTATCTGCAATATCATCATGCTTGTCTAGTGCAATGGCTCCACTTTAAATGAGGCCAGCAAATAGAGAGAGAGGCAGATATTTGTCTCTTACCTACTATTCTCCACAGCTTTCATAGCATATTCAACTTGAAACACTCTGCCATCTGGAGAAAATGTGGAAGCCGACAGGTCATACTGAAGAAGAAAACACACTCCTCAGCAAAAAAAACCAAACACATCATATCCCAGTATTTTCATGAGTCTATTCATTAAAATCGCAACGTCACCTGCATGACAATGGGTATGAAGCACCGGAAGCAGACTGCCCCCTTACATAAGACGCATGAACAGCGAGTAAACACTGACTACAAGTCACTGCACCAATGCTGGATATACCCACGCCTCAAACCCCATTAATGCAGGCGTTGCACAGGCCTGAAATCGCTATAAACAGCACTTAAAACCTAAGGAAACTTTCTGTGTGCCTTTGAATTTATCCTGTAATTTTTGAAGTCGTAGATGTCTGTTAGCAGGAATATATCTGGAATGTTGAAAAGTCTCTTCTGCACAGGAGGTTGACTCACTCCCCGGCCAAGAACTGTGCGAGCACAGAGCTATGGGTCAGAACCAAAGGCCAGAGAATGCAGGAGGCTCCGGGAAGGAGCTGAAGGACCCGCCGCTGAATTAACACGCAGCCCGCTTCACACAGGCCACAGCCACCAGCACCAGCGCTGGGTAGCGGCAGGGGGCTACGCCTCCGCAGCGGCCCTCGCCGGTAGCACCCAACAGTAGGCCCGAGGGCCACCAAGGCGGCTCCGCCAGGACTCCACCAGCCCACGGGGACCCCGTGCCGTAAAAGCGGCCCCTCCGCGACCGACCCCCGTCCGGAGCACAGGCTCAGCCCCGACACTGTTCTAGCGGCGGCAGAAGCTTCCGGGCCGGTTTCACCCTCCCACCGCCAGACCCGATCCGCGCCCGACCCGGGCCGCTGACAGCACAAGCGCCCTACCCAGGGGCCCGGTCCACACGCCACTGACCCCGACCCGGCAGCCCGCCCCCCCAGTTTGGCTT